>JAURVB010000460.1:0-171481 GCA_033002965.1 Piper betle | reverse complement strand
TACTAGTGCCGAGAATTGCCGACCTTGTCACTCTAATACTTCAAGTTATGAAATGTTAGACGTATGCTGCTTGCAACTTAGTTTTATTTTTGAACTTTGGGCTACTTCAGCAGCCCCCTTAGCAAAGAACGAGCAGTTTTAGCTCACCCATTAGCTATATGCTATTCGTCCGGCACGAGCATATATCCCGAGGCTAGTGGGTTTTTCTTAGCAGCTCGAATCTTCAGAACTTCGTTTCCATTAATTTTTCTAATGTTTTCACGTTTAGTCATGTGTATTGTATGTACCAAAAATAATGAAAAAATCATAGCTTTAAATATCTATCATACCACTTGATTGTATGTATATATCGCTTATTGCCTTTCATTCAATATAGTTTAACTTTTTATACTATTTTGATCTGTAACAGGTGTTTTAGTATGAAATTTTCATAAAATCTAATTTTTTAATGAAAATTTTTGTAATGTACCTAAGAAAATATTGATGATAAAATATATTTTTAATATTCAATGAAATATGTTATTTATAATTTTATATTATATTTAATCTAATTTGAATCAAATATATCTTATGTTACGTAAAAATACAGCCGCTAATAAAGTATTTAAAGTTATGGCAAAACAATGTAATAATAACAATAGTGGTGGAGAAAACAAACTCCAAATATCATATAGTCTAAAGAATTTACCTCAAATCTTTGGCAGTCAATAATTTACTTCAAGTACAATTCTACACTATTAAAGGCAGTTAAAGACATTTATTATTATTATTATTTACAGATTTTTTAACCATTAGCTTTTACGGCACTATTTATTATTATTTTTACTATTTATGGTTACCAAGTTTTAACCACTTTAATTGATAGTAAATAATATATTATAAATAAATTTTAAAGCAAACTATAAAAATATTTTTTAATAAAAAATTATTATCAAAATTATAAATTTGGTATCATTTAGATAATATATTTATGTTAAACTAATTTTAGTTTTAAAATGAATTAAATATATTAATAATATATATTAATTAATATTAGTCACTATAATTATATTTTAAATTTTTTAATAAATAAAATAGTAAATCGGTAAAACGCTAAGAGTAAAAAATTTTATTATTATCATTTCAAATTAAAAGCAGTATGTTTAAATTTGTTATTATTTTTACCCGGTTTCGAAACGGTAAAAAAATACTTTATCATATTATTTCAAATTAAATAAAAACTAGCCGAGTTGCAGCCTTTGGACCGCCATCCTCCTCTACGCAGGTGCGTCTCCTTCTTCTGCCGGCCAATCCACCGCCGCGGCCGTCTCCTTTTGGCAGCTCTTTTGGTTTTTCTTTTGATTACATTTTGTGTCCGTCCACTCCTAGGAAGGTGTATGGGAAAGGGCGTTGGACGTTGAGGAGGAGAGACTAATGGCGGCTACCTCTGCTTATCATCCACCACCACCCTACTACAAGCTGCACAACGACGACTTGGTGGATCTTGCTTCTGCTCCGCCGCCGTCGCCGCCGCCCCCGCCCGTCCAGGGCACCTACACCGTTTATGGTGCAACCTACACTGTGATCATCATTACAATTCTGATCTTCTTTTTTCTATTTTGTCTGTTGAGGACGTGTTTTGATGTTTGTGGTGATTGCTTGTTTGATGGAAGACTGATGACATGCTTCCAAGTTTGGAGGATCGTCCGTCAGCTCTGCCCCAAGGACCCGATATTGGTTGGTACTTGGTACTCTATCTTTTTCCTTTTCTTTTTTTATGTTGTGTTTTTTTTATTGTATGCATTTTTCTTTCGTCAAATTATGATCCTTTCATTTCATAGCAAATGGTGATAGTATTTATCTTGTGCATTAAGCTTTGCCGGATAAATGGTTCAGATTAATTTTGTATGATTATGACCTCCTTAGTTGTGTTACCTAAATGTTCTGGTGATATTGTTGTTTGTTTTTATGTTGCTAAGGTAAGAGATAATTAGTTGTTTCCAATCATTCAATCTACTCGATATGGATTAACTTTCCACTAGGACTATGAAAGCATTGTTACCGGAAGATATATTTGTTTTACTTTTCGACCAGAGTACAAGAAGGAACTCCAAACTCTTAACAGAGAGTTATAGCTACACGTATTAGTGCTTGCAGACGCTCTTGTGGAAAAACCTTCTCTATATGCCAGAAGCGTAGAGGACATTGCCCTCATATTTAATATTTAGGAATTTGCTCCATCTCTTAAATTCTTTGAGACCTCATCAGGTTGTTCCTTTCCCCGGTTTTTTGTTTGAAATTTACACTTCCTGAGTTCTGACAATGTACTGAGAGAAAATTTTTATTCGTTATCATCTATTTAGGCTACACCAGTTTGATCCATATATTAGAGCTTCAAATCCAACGGCGTAAGCTAGCAGTTGAAGATGTTAAAAGGTAAAATATATATTGTGAATTTTTACAATTCATTCTTCAGGATAGAATCACTTGAAGATTTTTTTGTGTAGCCATGTGTGCTTTAGCCTTAAAGACTGATTTTTCCAGGCCATGTCTACATCTAAAAGATTGCTGTTAATTAAGAGTGTTCATGCATCTGTTGTCTTTGCTCTGTCTTTCTCTAGGAGAATGGGCAAGAGAAGTGCTTCCTTGGATACGAAACTAGGGAAGCATTTGGGAGAAAAGAGAGAATATTAATAGATAAAGGTAATAAGCAGAAAACCATCTTATTCCTTCTTGTCAAAACAAAAACTAATACAAAAAAGTTTGAAATAACCAACTACCAGTTACTCTGAAAATGTCCGAAAATAATAAATAAATCTTATAATACTAGATTGTCAGTGATAGACTTCTAATGCATAAAGACTATATAAAGGATTTTGTTGCTGCATCAGAGATTCTATACTTTTGATTGTAAATTGAAGAGAGACAAGGAATTTGTTCCTCCTGTTAGGACAACAAATATGGGATAGAATTTTATTTGGGAATGGTTTCTCTCTAATGAGATGATCGAGTTAGCACTTGAGACAGCATTTTATTGTTATTATCGTTTTCATTCCTTTCTGTTAAGTTCTATTTTATTTTAATTGGAGGCTGGGAAACTCTCAGTCAGAGGGATGCTTGTCACGGATGTTGATTTAACCCACCGTGTCAAAGATGCATAGCCCTTGCTTGTTTCTTGTTTAGATTCTGTGATGTATAATTCTGTGTCATGCATCCCAAAATTCTTAGATCAAAGCTCGACTGCTAACTTTCATATGTGAAGTTGGGTAATATCTTCCAGTTCCTGCTTCCTCTCCTATTTGTTCTTCATTTTCCAGAATCCATTGCTTCTAATTTTAATCTGAAAAATTGAGCACTTTGGTTCAGTATTCGTGGCTGTGTTACAGCCAAAGCCCACTTCCTTTGTAAATTTATTGCCTAGGAATCTTGACTGGCTAGTTTATAATTCGGTAAGAATCTTTCCTCTGGCCTACCTGTTCTTCCAACGGTTTTTGTGAGTGTCAACAACAACATTAATGTTTACTTGAGTGCATTTCTGTTATGGATGAATCGACTTTTGTACTACCAAATGTTATTTACATGTTGTGGTGATTGACTGGCTTCGCTTGAGTGCATTTCTGTTTGTTCCAATGTTTGTGGTTTGTTTTATGTTGGCTTCCTTGAGGAGAGAAGAGAATCGACTACTGCTTAAAGAAGCTCTGGGAACTCTGAATGGCCGCGTGAAATGAATGAACATTCTTTTGCCTCTAGTCTACTTGGACTCTTTTGGTTGTAGGATTGATTTGATTTTGATCTTTGTTCTATGCAAATGTAATGCTTTGAATAAGCTGACTTTCTAGTTGATGCTTGACAGATAGCCCTGGATGATTCCATAAAAAAATCTATGAACAAGACTTCGAGTTTGAGCATCAAGCGAAGCTAGGCCGTCTTTGTTTAGCCACTGTTTGAATGACAATACTTCCTCAAGCCTGGTAAATGAACTATGCCCATACCCTCGGGATATTCTGAAACTACGCTGCTAAAAATGATTGATGACTTACTAATAGACTAAACAGGAAGAGTAAAAGTAACAATTACTTATTGGACGTAAGTCTACATTTTCTTTTGATATTAATACCTTACTTATAGATGATTTAACAGGGCATGACATGTTCTAGTATTAACTCTGAAAGTAATTAATTCATCGGCATATATACTTTTCTTTTTGTCTTAAATCACGTAACCACATGGGTTAAATTATCCCGGGCTTGCAGTGTCCCAAATCTTTACTAACCTCGTTTAAATCTAACACTTTAAAGAATAATCATCATTAAGTAATGATGTGGCAACTAGCTTCTGGTATTTTATTTTATTTTTTATTTTAGAAGAAAGTAGCTTATTGATAAACATATAGCGGTGATGGGCCAAAATAAACCACGTCAAAAAGTGATTATTTGGGATTGATGTCAAGTGATTCATGAAAAAAGTTCTACAAATTTTTATAAATTTTATTTATTCGAATTGTAACACCTCAAATTTGGTCCGCACTTGTGAACCGAACCCACATGTTATAGGCCCCATTTAGGTTGGCCAAGTCAAACTCAATTCGTGCGTATCTAATCTTGGCATTTTAAGATGAAGATACAACTCATTATGCATGGATAAATATACAGAATCTTAATATAATACTACATAGATAATATGCAAGGTAATTTATACAATAGTAGGATCACGATTAAAATCAATAAAAATTTTAAAATAAAATAGATAAAATCTCTCTTAAAAAATACAATTAGGGTCCACCCTGTTAAAATAATATATACAAGTATATATGTATATATCAACAATTTCATTCACACACAATCTAATATGTCACAAACTCATTCTAGAACTTGGGTCTCAACCCATAACGCTTCCACTATGCAATCTATTCATATTTCACATTTTATCATCATGTCTTAACATTTAATCATGTCACATCATCATGTCTCAAGCATTTAATCATACCATTCACCATATAATAACATTATAAACACAATATAACCACTCAATCAACTAACATATGTGCAAGCGACAACAGTGCTCCTCCGTCCATACTGGCTCCTCCAACTCATGATTATTACCTATATATAGTATAAAACACGTCAGTAACAAGTGTTACTGGTCCGGAAAATAAAATAACTATAACAAGCTGGTTATGAAAACAAACCCTCATATGAAAGAAAATATCATATACTCCTCCTAAACACTCTGAAGGGCACCTACTGAGGAGCCACTAGGCTGCAGATCCGGTAGCATCCTGAACTGACTAATATATTGCTGCTGATGCCTCTCTCGGCATTTTCTTACTTCACTTTCTAGTCTCAAATCCTAAGCCCTCCCCTTACCTTCATATTTCTCGTGGCCTTGAGCACGAAGGTCGAGTACTCTCATGCAGTTGTCTTTAGTACCCTTTAAACCACAAGTTTGGATATGCTCTGTACTAAATAGTACCCGTAAACCTCCACGTTCTCCGAGTATGAGGAACTCAAACGCGGAGTTATCAGGATCCCTCGGGAATGGAATAGTCCACTGCACTAATCCAGAGCCCACTTTGACTGTCACGGCATCCGCTCATAGTACGTGCAGCCAGTTTTTCCATCTCTCGTCTCACTGAAAACTCGATAAAATTATATTTATAGGCTTGGGAAGGGATTTATATAATAGGCCCGAAGGTAACTTGTGGTGGATCTTATTTTCGAAATCATCCTCGAGGGATCTCATCCTTGAGGGGTTATTAATCCGAAAAACTATTTAGTTAAATGGCCCGAGTTAAGTAGGATCCAATAAAACGCCACTTAACCCATCCTACAAATAATAAAATAAACATACAATAGAAGAGAACGTAAAACAGAGATGAGTCCTAAACGGACCTGGTAGAAGCTCGAAGCATATCATCACACTTGGCCGACGAGTTCCTACTCCGTACTTATACATCAAAACTAAATACTAACACCTGATAACTAAATGATGCATCAAACTCAATGAACCTTAATCAACAATCAAATAATCATACGTATGAAACTAATTTTAACTAATCCTATTCATACTAATTTTATTGTATTTTTTAAGTTACGTCGTGGTCACTTATCATGCTCAGATTTGATCTACCTCATTAGATCACTTACTATTCATTCTCAATTAATTGCATCATGCAATTATCACTTCATCCATAGTCAAATATTTATCATAATAATTAATCAATCCTAACTTGCTATACTAATAATCATTAAGTTTAAATAATCAAATAAGAGATAATTATACCTCTCGTTGTAGGCGATCCACGACTATCAGGGTTTCACGCTCGTCTTGGAGCTCGAATTCGATGCTCAGCAGCGTCCGAAGTTGGTCAGGTTCGACTGGATGAACTCAGTGGATGATCTACCAAATTCCTACAAATCTAGTTTTCTGGCAGGTTTCGGTGGTTTTCTGGCAACTTTTCGGCAGTTCTCCGGCGGCAATCACTAGCGGTGCCTACTGGTTGGATAGGGGTCATATTGGGTACCATTGGAATCGGCTCGGCAAGCCCAACACATCCACAACATTGATGTGGTTGGCTGAGGCAGTGGCTCGCCAAAAAATGGCTAAAACAGAGGTGGCGGTGGTGGGTGGCTAGATCCAGCCGGCCTGGGCAGCGTTGGTCTTCGCTCCGATTGGGGAGGGTCGTGGGGTTAGTCAAGGGTATCGAGGCGACAATTGGATGGCGGCTATGACGGTCGCTGGCGACGGAATCGGTGACGTGAGTGCAATGAGGGTGCGGCGATCCGGCGTCGTGGAGGTCGGATGATATCCGAGGGCGCTCAGGGGCGTTGATCTGCGGCAGGGTGGTGTCCACGGCAGCGACGGTGACTCTGCACGGGGGTGGCGTCGGGGCAAGGGTTTGGGCGAGGAAGAAGAAAAGGTTGGGGGTGAGAAAAATAACTGAGTGGCAATATCGTAAATAATATTTGACTCGTGTCCGGCTCAAGTTAAAAATAATAACTAAGTGGTATTAAATCCTTAAAAAAATTGGGAAAAATCTTATAAAATCAAACAAATACTAAAACATCATAATGATATGCTCTAGAACTATTAACCCACCCAAACCACCTGTAACGCGTTCTAACGCAGTAAACGACTTAAGACTAATTCTATAATCCACTATATATAAAAATAAAAAAAGTAATTGGCATACTCTCATATTTTCTGATAACCCAATTTGTTCTGCGGTGTTCATGACGTTATCATCATATATTTGGGTACTTATGACCCTCGTAACTCGTACACATAACTAGCATTGGCTGAGTACATGTGTTATGAAATTAACTTGACTCAAGAATAACTACTGAACTGACTGATTCTTAATATAAAACCTTGACTCTAATACACGAATAGTCATTCTATTTTCAATTAATAATGTTATTTTAAAAGAAAAATATAAATAGCTATTTTATTATTTAAAAGAATTTATTACGCCATATATAATTTAATTAGTGTGCAATGCCAGAAATAATGACTTTGAATACATTATTCGTTTTTACCATCCTACAGTAAAAATATAATTAAAGATGAAAATCTATACTTGAGAGACTTATTTTAAGTTGAAAGATAATTTGATTTAAACAATCATTAAAACAATTAGTTAATTTAAATTAATATAAAAAGCCCTCTTAATTAGATTTTTGTAATTAGGAGTTCGTACGAGTAGAATATAATTTTTATTGAAATTATAAATTGTGTGGAAAAATTGTACGCCGAGGGTGCCTTTTATTATTATTAGTCTAGTGGCACAAGTCATTCGTGATTATATGGAAATGATACCTCTAACTATCTAATCTATAAATATGAATTTAACGAAATCAATTCAATTGATCCAGAACAAAATTTTGTTAATACATACATATTATTGGTCTTAAGCCCGAACAAATAAGAAGGATTGACTACATGAGGAACATTGGACCCAACAAAAATTTTCATTTATAATTATATTAATCCTATTTAGATATCTTCAACATTCTTTGATTACATACTGAAAAAATAAACTGAAGAAGCAAGTTCACACTAAAAATCACGCTAGATAATAAATTTATAACAATACTATTATTAAATAAAAGTATCAGTAGAATTATTAATTTTATATAATTAATATACAAAGATTTATGTACTATATTATTGTTAATTAAAATTTTAAAAAATATATGTTAAAGTCAGAATTTACCTAGGAAAACTTTGAGATTAATTAATTACCCTACGCATAATAATATATGTGCTTAATTATTAAAAAAATGATTATATGCGTCATAGAAAAAATAAGGAAACAAAAACTTATTTTACTTTCATCGTTTTGCAGAGGAAGGGTTTCCCAACCGCTCTGCCGGCGATACCACCGCTCTGATCCACTTCCGGTGACATCTGGCAATCTCTGGCGAGGCCAAAGACTGATACTTTCTCGTCCGCTTTTGAGGTGGGTATTTCGTGTTGGTTGGCGGGGGAGGCGATGATGAGCGGCGGCGGCAGGGTGAAGGCGACGGCAGCGGCGGCGGCGGGGGCGCAGAATATTCCGGCGTCTGCGAGGAAGGTTGTCCAGAGCTTGAAGGAGATCGTGAACTGCCCGGAGGCCGAGATCTACGCGATGCTCAAGGAATGTAATATGGATCCCAATGAGACTGTCAGCCGCCTTCTCTCGCAAGGTTTGCGCTTCTCTCCTGCGTCTTTCTGTTCGTTCATGTGTTGTATAGCATATATATTTTTTAATTTGTTTCTAATCTTGGAGTTTTGTTGTTTGGCATTGTTACGGTTTGTTATGGACTCGAGATGATTAGAGGGTTTATTAATGAAGAAGGAATTTTTGTAAAAGAAATTTGGATCGTTTTCATCAATTGATTTATGGGAACACTGATTTTGGAGGCAAGGATGCCGCTTTTAATGCGGTGCTGGGCCATTGTTGTCGTAGTTCGTCCGGCCATATTTTTCTACATTTTTTCTGGATTAAGAAAAGGGTAATCTTGTTGTTCCTTGCAATTTGAGCTACCTTGGAGAGCCATCGGGCATGGCTTCTAGGTTTTGTGGGATGGGGATGTCTTCGAGCAATGGACTTTTTTTCTGGTGATGTGATGTTGATGAAATAATTTGAACTGTATCTGTGATTGGAGAGGTTGTTTTGGTTATGGATTCTATGACCGTTGATTCTTGATTTTCATGATCAAGAAAAAGGATAGCATGTTATGACTTTCAGTTTGAGCTACCTCATAGAGCCATTGGGCATGGTTTTGAGATATTTTGTGATATCCTGATCTAATGAACTATTTATGTAGTTTGTTTTCTTTACTTCAAAATTTGAATTGTTGCAAAGTCAAGGGCTTTTGTTTTTGGGACCGCTGCTTCATATACATATGCTGTACTCTGTCCATTGAGAACCCAGAGTTTACTGTCTCCCATTGCATGCCTCATATTTGAGTTTTCCTTTATCTTTTCTTCTAATGACGCTGTTAGTTTTGCTAGCATGAGTCCAATCGATGACTAATCTGTGAAAACTGTAGAAGTTATGATTACTGAGTTGCAGAAGTTTGTTGGTCATTGGCGTTGTGTTTTTTCATCTGTACCTTATGAAGTTCTTCTAAATTGGAAAGTATTCTGGGTAATTATGACAATTTTTATAATTAGTTGAAAAGGCCAATATGCATGGATCCTTCTGTTTAATGAACCAAATCTATTTTGCTGATTCCTTCACTTGTATTTCTAATTATTTAGACACCTTTCATGAAGTGAAAAGCAAACGAGAAAAGAAGAAGGAGGTAAATTTTCCTGTGATGATCTATGTTTTTCTTTTTTGGATTTATTTTGGTAAAATTAGTTGAGTTCACCTACTTTACCAGTAGTTTGAAGTCATCATTTGCTTCTTTTAGAATAAAGAGAGCTCTGATATAAAGTCTCGAGGGTCTAATAGCACTTCAAGTCGTGGAGGGAAGTTTATGGCTGACAGAAGCTTTGGGCGCAGTGGCTCTAGTCAGCTTATTTCTAGCAGTGGTACATGGAGTTTGTTTTAGAAGTCTTTTCTAATCCATTGAATATTGTTACTCACTTCCATACTTGTTTTGCCAGATGCAGGACTTCTACGTGCCAGTTCTTCTATCAAAAAGAAAATGGAGGAGCTTTTCCTTCTTCTTCTATAAATTCTGCACCCAGCAGGTATGGGAATGATGGCAGACATAATTCACAATCTCTTTGTTCAGTTAACTCTCATGTAAAGATGTTCTTGTAGTTAACCAGAGCGAAGCAATTTACTAAACAAAGTGGACAGTTGTTGTGACTTGAGGTTGTAGTTAAATTATTCGTGTAGGATTTTTTTGCAGTTATGTCTTTTAGCAGCAGTTCAAGTGAACGATATATAAGGCTCAAGGATGCAAAAACCTGAGTGAAACTTGGTGAAATTCGTTAGTCTTAAGTTATTTATTTAAACGAATGTCTTGACATTTGTTATTTATCAGTGACAAAAACTTGGTTCATTGTTCATATTCTTTGGTCTACACTCTAACAAATTCTCGACTCTCCATTTTAGTTTAATGGGTGTTGGTTTTAGCTAGAATGCATTTGGTTTATGTTTTCCTTGATTGTTGATGTGAAGTAAGCATATTGGGACACTGTAAAATACGTGTTTAATGTATTTGTTCTGTTCTTTTTCACTGCTAGTGATCAATGACAGGTTTTTTGTATCATATTTGCTCGACCCCAGATATTTTAATCTTTAGTTGTAGCTGTAGTTGCTTTTAAAGCTAAAAGAGCCGTGGTTGAGCGGTCCAGATTTATTTGGCTATTTTGTATCTGCAAATACTTGTGTTATTAGCTGTTAAGGTCTAGCTTGACATATTGATGACAAGTTTGATATGATCTACATTAATATTAAATTGAAAGGTCTCCTTACTGGTAGATCTCAATTTGTCTTCTAGCAATGAATGATGCCGTCTTGTATAATCCTGCAGTTATTCCATCCACGCTGAGGGAAATAGACAGAGTGCTAATGAATCTTCTGTGCCGGTACCTTCTCAGCCATCAGAGTATCAATCTACTTGGGCTGGCTTACCCCCTGGTCAATTGTCAATGGCTGACATTGTGAAAAGGGGTAGACCTCAAAGCAAACCTCCGACCTTCCCATTTCCAAGCACGACTGAGGCAGCATGTTGAGTATCCTCCTATTTTTGCATCTCTTCCATCCAAGGCTCATCCAAACTTGACAGGGTCACAAGCTCTTGTTTCTGAAGTAGGTGGCATAAGTAATGAAGTTGGTGCCTTTGACTCTGAGGGTAATGTAGGCAATCCTTCCATTTTGTTGCAAGAAACTATTAGAAGTACAAGTCCAGATGAGATACAGGTGCTGGATCATAATAAAACTGTGAAAAGTTATAATTCAGTGCCAAATTTGGAAAGCCATTCAGAAGCAGATATTATTGATAATGTTTCTCATTTTGAAGATAATTCTTATGATGTCCATCCTGAATATCTACAGAGGAGCTTTGAGCATCAGGAAGGTATCTTTTTCTTTTCCCCTTTTTTCTGTAAAAGCTATCAATTACATGTGCTTGAAATTTAGATTCACAAATTTAAATGTAATGGACCTATTGCTCCAGAAATGATGGAAATTTACATCTACCAGGGTCTGACTATTCTGAAACTTCTCAAGTTGAGGATGTCAATATATCTGTATCATCAGCAGCAGTGGATTTTCAGCAACTAAGTTTGCAGAGGGAAGAGGTGGGTTTGCCTGAACCTGCAGTTAATGCAGAGGATAATCTTGCTGTGGTAATGCCCGATCACCTTCAAGTATCTTCTGCAGACGGTGCTCATCTGAACTTTGGCAGTTTTGGATCCGGTTTGAGTGCCGCCTCATTTTCAGGGCCTTTTGTGGAAAAAAATCTGGAAAATAATCTTCTTGTTGTAGCTTCTGGTGCTGCTCCTGTTGAGCGCCCTGATGAAAGGTACCATTGTTTGTCTGCCACACCAACTTTCGTTAGTATTTTCATGAAGTTTGATGCTGAAATGTGTTGAAAATTTTTTTTCATTCCTTCTACAGAAAGAATGTGTACTATGGACATGATCAGCCTTCACTGTCACAACCTGAGGTTCAGGTTGTGAACCATGGTTCTGCCTCTCAAAGTATTCAAGGGCATCCATATGCTTTTCCTACCGCTCTTGCAAGTTATGCATTTGAAAATGCTGCCCAGGCAAATGCTGCTGGAGTTTCCTCTACAAACGAATTCTCAGATGCATAATTTGGCTCATTTATCAACCATGCTGGTAATGAAAATTTTCTCATGTTTGTATATCTCTGTTCCTTTTTCTTCCTTTCCTTCTGCAGAATATTATCCATGTAGGCAAGATGGAGTTTAATTACTTAGAGATTTATCATTCTAAACTTCAAATACTTGGAATGAGATGAAGGGTACTATTTGGAAGAAGAAATATTCTAGTCAGTGTTTCTGTAGTGACCATGACTATCTGTTTAACAAGTCTCTGACACCTTGTGGATATATTAGCACTTCCTGCATTTAACTGGTTTTGTGTACTGGTATGCGTGTAAACATGCATGTGAATGTGCACTTGCATGTGTTGTGTTTCTATGGATAATAGATAAGAATTGTATTGATAATGTGAACACCAGGAAGTGGATTAGTAATGATATGTTTAATGAATTTTTTCTTTCCTTATGTCCTTAAAGTTTACAAGTAGAAAATGTTGATGGCTGCTCTTTGTTGCTTTCAGATGTTATTGCTATCTCTATGACACAAGTGAAGGCATTCTAACTCTCTCTGTTTTTAATGTTAGTCTCAACAACCATATCCCAGTTCTCTACCCAGTGGATTATTGGCACCGACAGTCCAGCCTGTCAGAGAAATGGATCCAGCCTATTCCCCTTTTGCAGCTGTAGCCCAATCATTGCCTATGAAGCATAGCACTAGCATGCCTCCAGTAACCGGTTCTGCCTTGTCAGTGCCAGAGGTGTGTATCCCTGAGATTTGCTTGTCTTGCCTAATTTTTTTTGCTGGAAATTTCTGGAAAGATGAACCAAGAGCAAGATAATTATACAACTTTTTGATGTATTAGTTTTTTTATTATTGTCTTTCAGGGTATCAAGTCCAGTGTCTTTCCAACACATCAGTTACCTGGACAAACTTTGCCTAGCTCCAATCTTACACAGGGTCTAATTCCCCAGCATCTACCTGTTCACCCTTATTCTCCATCAAGCCTTTCACTTGCGCACTTCAGTAACATGATTGGCTACCCGTTTCTTCCTCAAAGTTATCCGTATCTACCACCATATGGTGCTGGAAGTGGTGCTTTTCATCAGTCTCCGGCTGCGAGCTCAGGTGCTGATGGCTTAAAGTACACAGTTCCACAGTATAAAACTAGTACATCAGGGAATGTCTTGCCACAGGCTGGTGCTATTGCTCCTGGTTATGGGGGAAATTTTGGGAATGCTGCTAGCCTGAGCAACTTGAACAATCTGAATGCTTCTAACAGCGGAGCTACAACACTTGATGTTTTGCTGAGCTCTCAGTTAAAGGAAGGCAGCCAGTATGTGTCTCTGCAGCAGGTGATCTCATTTGCGTGCTAGTTTTGTTACTTTGCGTATAATTTATTGAAGATCATAGTATATTTATGTTTTTTGTTGCAGAACGAGGGATCAAACTCATGGATTCATGGCCCCTAATTCAAGAATCATGTCTACTTTTCCACCAAGCACATGCAATGGTTTTCAGAATCAGAACCAGCCCAGTGGATTTCGGCAAGGACAGCAACCACCACCATATGGAGCTCTAGGCTACCCAAATATCCATCACTCACAGCCTGGTGTAGTCTCGCAGGAACATCGGCCTCCGACTGATGGAGCCCTTGGGACTTCCCAGGGTCCAACATCGCAGCAGTCTCAACAAGTCTGGCAGCAGAGCTACTGATTTGCATGTCCTTCTCTCATGGTTTTTGAGGGTAGTGTTGTAGGAGTTGTGGTCCATTAACGAGTGTTACAGTTTGATCATATGGATTTTCAGATGCCCTAGTTATTTTCCTGGATCCAATCAACTGTACATACCAAAGAGATTATCTCATCTGCTCCTGCCCTGTGCCATGAGGTCGCATCCTAAGGTCCTGGTGATGACTTGACATAGGACTGGACTATGGTTTGCTAATTTGCTAATTTGTAGGTGTTGTATAAGCGCCTTCTTGCAAGTAAAGCTATTACACGTATACTTTAAGGTCAGCTTTTATCGTGCTTATTTTTGAATTGTTCTCTTCACTTGTAACCAATGACTAACCTGTTCATGCAAGTACTGTAATTTGGTAAAGAAATTGTCGTGCAGTGTGGTGGTATTCAAGTTCTTTAATGTAAACTTAAAAGTATCTGTTGGCAAAGGCAAATTTCATGGTCTGAAGGCTGTTGAAAGGTAGGACCAAAACTAATGCAAAACTAGATGGTTGGCCACCTTCTTATTATTAAACTATTTAACTACTGTATTTGTTTGGTAGATAAATCAGTTGGATTCTTCTACTTAAATGGCACACACTTCTTTCTCATTTGTTGAGGGCAAAGCAATCAGCCCCCTTTCATTAGCTTTTTAGCAGGGAACTCTGTTAGCCTTTTGCCAAAGAATGGCTGGGACAGAAATAGGTGTTGCTTCTGATAAGCCTGTCACAAACAAAGACTTGAAAGCTCATCTTAATGGTCGAGCTTTGCTTGCTCCAGCTATGGCTACAACAACCATTCCAATTGGTTCGACAAAGGTGGCAGATGGGGAGCCCGTCCGGCGTCCTCGTGGACGACCTGCTGGATCAAAGAACAAACCAAAGCCACCGATTATCATCACTCGTGATAGTGCAAACGCGCTGCGTGCTCACGCCATGGAGGTGAGCTCCGGCTGCGATGTTGGGGAGAGCATAGCTAACTTTGCTAGGGTGAAACAACGAGGGGTGTGCATCTTAAGTGGCTCGGGATGTGTAATGAACGTAACCTTGAGGCAATCAGCTGGATCTGGCGCCATTTTAGCTCTTCGGGGGCGGTTCGAGATAATATCACTTTTTGGCTCCTTCCTCCCTCCCCTGCACCACCGGGCGTTGCCGGACTTACTGTCTACTTGGCTGGGGCGCAGGGCCAGGTTGTGGGTGGCAGCGTGATGGGAGCTCTAATTGCATCAGGCCCTGTGGTGGTCATGGCTGCAACTTTTGCTAATGCGACGTTTGATCGTCTACCCATGATTGATGATGAGGTTGCAGCACATAATCAACAGCACCACAATTGGCGAATTGAGGATGCCAAACATGTATGGTATGCCTTCCGCTATAACTACCAATGAATGTGTGCCTTCGGAGATGTACCCTTGGATGCCAGGCCGCCCGCTAACAAAGTAAGAATCTTGCGGTATTAACTCCATTGGTATTGGAATTGGATCTTAATTATATAGCCATCATACCTAATCCTTGGGGCAGCAATCAATGTCTGTCTTCTTATTCTTAAGTTCCCTACTACAATACCTTCCTTTTAGTTCATGAAGCTCATCACTTCTACTACATGTTCGAAGGTTGTAATTGCTAATTGTTTTCAACATATAAATGGAAGAATGTTGAGAAGTGAGGCAATCAAACATTAAAAATAAAATCACCCCATAATTTTTACGGGCATTACACCATTACTTAGTGCTTCCGATGAGTATTTGTATGCGATATTTAATTAAAATGAAAATTGATCTTCCATGTATGATGTACCCACTCAAATTTTTAACAAAACGAATATCTCCATTTAAATCATCAATTGTAGCAGGCCATGGCAACCAATATACGTTAACACCGTCTCACCAAATTGGTTCCTGCCCCACTAGTTAACACACCAATCTCCACCCTACATTCCTAAATGCATATATATGTGCTGCTTCACTTGCCAAGGATGAAGTTAGTGGCATATAGGGGTGTAAACAAGCCAAACCTACCTGCAAGTATTTTATGTTTGGCTCGATTCGGCTTGAACTCGTGCTCGTTAATTTTGTGCTTGAAAAAATACTCATCGAAATGGATAGTTTATTGAACAACGAACAAAGCTCTAGCTAAGGAGTGGTCGGCATGGCTTTGTTTGAAACTCGAGTTTGATGCGTTCAAACTCGAAAAAATACTCTGTTTGACTCGGCTTGTTAATACTATTGAGGTTACATTAAACTTATATAGTATTGGAAAGAAAATTTTGATCCAATATAAGTCGAGTACGAGCCAAATACAAACATTCATTCGGCTCGAGCTCGGCTCGAAAATATAGCGAGTCAAACATAGGGTTGCTAATTAAGCGAACTTGTTCGTGAACATTTAGCGTTTATCTCAGCTCAACTTAACTCGAAACTTGACATTTAAGTCCCTCGAGTTCGAACTCGACTCAAACTCAAATCTTATAAGCTGAGCTTAAGCAAGGTCGTGTTCGACTCAACTCGACTAGGTTATAACTCGAACTCGACTCATAGCTCGACTTGATAAAATAATATAATAATATAAATTTATATTATATTATATTATATATATATATATATACATACACACACAATATAATAACAAAGAAGTGAGATAGTTAAGGTGGTAAGTATTCAAGTTGATGATCTCAAAGTTGTATGTTTAATCCACATTGATTGCATTTTTTTAATTAAGGTACTTTTGACTTTTAATCGAACCAGTTTCGAGCTCACGAATGAGTCGAACTCGAGTATGTATGTTCAAAACTCGTTCGATCTTGAGCTGAGTTCAAACGAATTTTGAACTATTCAAGTCAAGTTCGAACACAAGTTTTTCGCTCGCTCGCTCATTTAGCACCCCTAGTCAAACACGAGTCAAGTCCAAACATCATGAATTTTTGAACTAGCTCAACTCAATCCATAATACAATAAAACTCGTCAAGTGCTCAAACAAGCTCAAACTGTCAAAAATTAAGTCAAATTCAAAAGCATCCCTACTCAGCTCACAGCTCAGTTCGTTTACACTTGTAGTGGTGTATACCCCATGCATGGTTGTTGAGGAGGTGGGCCTCTCGTTCTTGTGATCTCCTTCACCTTCAACTCCGCGAATGCTTCTGGGTCGTCAGAAAGACCCAATGGGTCGAAGCTGCCACCAGGTTACGTTGGTTCAGGGATCTCCCGACTGGTCTGCCGACGATTCTGGGCCCCTACATGGAACCCATTAGGATAAACAGGCTAGCCTAGATGGCAAGGATGCTCTGGGCATTGACAAGGTTGGGGTTGCCCAAGTTGTCAAGGCACCACTAGCTGAAGTTGTGGGATCCGGCCCTGAACTGCACAGGGTCTCCGAATTTGACATACTTCCGAGCTAGAAGCTCAGGGAATATGCAGCCCAAGGCGTCGAGCATTGCCAAGCTGTTTAGACATTACTAGGAAGATGTCGTGTATAATATATTTTAATTTTGTCGATGAATTTTTGTGCGATTATAAGATAGATTATATAATATAATAATTTAATATTTTAGATATAAATTTTGAAATATATTAAATATAACTTTTGATTGACTCTAATTTTAAAGATAGATTTAAATTGAACGAGAAAATAAGATTATAATAATTTGATTTATAATTTTTATATATGTTGTATTTTAATTAGTTAAATCTAATACTTTTAATGGGAGGAGAGACAATATTGAATTCCATTACTTTTATTAAAAAGAGTAGAGTAGGTCAATGATATCGGAGGGAGTTTGGCAAACCTTTCATAGATTACCATCTATCCATTTGTCATATGTCTACACCTTGAGTTCGTGGTGATGATAATTAAATATGGGTTGATGATTTGAATAATACAAAAATTAACAATTTTGCACAACTTGGTTTAAATTAGCAGGGTGGATCACATACACAATTCACCAGGGTTCTGTTTTTTTAAAACGAATTCATAAGGTTTTTAGTTATTATAAATAGATCATAAGAAATAATTAAATAGAAAGTAAGGGCATAGGTGAAATGAAAAGGGGAACAAAAAAAAAAAAAAGGTCCCGATCAATACATATTTGAAGCAAAGTCGGTCCTGATCGGTATAAAAGTGTAGCAAAATCTTAACTTGTTTTAAGACCTTACAACCAATCAACATTAACGATATCCCGTGTTAGCAACACGCAACACGAACATCGCAAAGCGATGTTCGTGTTGCGTGTTGCTAACACGGGATATCGTTAATGTTGATTGGTTGTAAGGTCTTAAAACAAGTTAAGATTTTGCTACACTTTTATACCGATCAGGACCGACTTTGCTTCAAATATGTATTGATCGGGACCTTTTTTTTTTTTTGTTCCCCTTTCATTTCACCTATGCCCTTACTTTCTATTTAATTATTTCTTATGATCTATTTATAATAACTAAAAACCTTATGAATTCGTTTTAAAAAAACAGAACCCTGGTGAATTGTGTATGTGATCCACCCTGCTAATTTAAACCAAGTTGTGCAAAATTGTTAATTTTTGTATTATTCAAATCATCAACCCATATTTAATTATCATCACCACGAACTCAAGGTGTAGACATATGACAAATGGATAGATGGTAATCTA
Organism: Piper betle; assembly: GCA_033002965.1. Lineage (NCBI taxonomy): Eukaryota > Viridiplantae > Streptophyta > Magnoliopsida > Piperales > Piperaceae > Piper > Piper betle. Next base: position 152,934 of record JAURVB010000460.1, on the reverse strand, counting down.
TGAAAGGTTTGCCAAACTCCCTCCGATATCATTGACCTACTCTACTCTTTTTAATAAAAGTAATGGAATTCAATATTGTCTCTCCTCCCATTAAAAGTATTAGATTTAATTAATTAAAATACAACATATATAAAAAAATTATAAATCAAATTATTATAATCTTATTTTCTCGTTCAATTTAAATCTATCTTTAAAATTAGAGTCAATCAAAAGTTATATTTAATATATTTCAAAATTTATATCTAAAATATTAAATTATTATATTATATAATCTATCTTATAATCGCACAAAAATTCATCGACAAAATTAAAATATATTATACACGACATCTTCCTAGTAATGTCTAAACAGCTTGGCAATGCTCGACGCCTTGGGCTGCATATTCCCTGAGCTTCTAGCTCGGAAGTATGTCAAATTCGGAGACCCTGTGCAGTTCAGGGCCGGATCCCACAACTTCAGCTAGTGGTGCCTTGACAACTTGGGCAACCCCAACCTTGTCAATGCCCAGAGCATCCTTGCCATCTAGGCTAGCCTGTTTATCCTAATGGGTTCCATGTAGGGGCCCAGAATCGTCGGCAGACCAGTCGGGGAGATCCCTGAACCAACGTAACCTGGTGGCAGCTTCGACCCATTGGGTCTTTCTGACGACCCAGAAGCATTCGCGGAGTTGAAGGTGAAGGAGATCACAAGAACGAGAGGCCCACCTCCTCAACAACCATGCATGGGGTATACACCACTAAAGTGTAAACGAACTGAGCTGTGAGCTGAGTAGGGATGCTTTTGAATTTGACTTAATTTTTGACAGTTTGAGCTTGTTTGAGCACTTGACGAGTTTTATTGTATTATGGATTGAGTTGAGCTAGTTCAAAAATTCATGATGTTTGGACTTGACTCGTGTTTGACTAGGGGTGCTAAATGAGTCGAGCGAGCGAAAAACTTGTGTTCGAACTTGACTTGAATAGTTCAAAATTCGTTTGAACTCAGCTCAAGATCGAACGAGTTTTGAACATACATACTCGAGTTCGACTCATTCGTGAGCTCGAAACTGGTTCGATTAAAAGTCAAAAGTACCTTAATTAAAAAAAATGCAATCAATGTGGATTAAACATACAACTTTGAGATCATCAACTTGAATACTTACCACCTTAACTATCTCACTTCTTTGTTATTATATTGTGTGTGTATGTATATATATATATATATAATATAATATAATATAAATTTATATTATTATATTATTTTATCAAGTCGAGCTATGAGTCGAGTTCGAGTTATAACCTAGTCGAGTTGAGTCGAACACGACCTTGCTTAAGCTCAGCTTATAAGATTTGAGTTTGAGTCGAGTTCGAACTCGAGGACTTAAATGTCAAGTTTCGAGTTAAGTTGAGCTGAGATAAACGCTAAATGTTCACGAACAAGTTCGTCAATTAGCAACCCTATGTTTGACTCGCTATATTTTTCGAGCCGAGCTCGAGCCGAATGAATGTTTGTATTTGGCTCGTACTCGACTTATATTGGATCAAAATTTTCTTTCCAATACTATATAAGTTTAATGTAACCTCAATAGTATTAACAAGCCGAGTCAAACAGAGTATTTTTTCGAGTTTGAACGCATCAAACTCGAGTTTCAAACAAAGCCATGCCGACCACTCCTTAGCTAGAGCTTTGTTCGTTGTTCAATAAACTATCCATTTCGATGAGTATTTTTTCAAGCACAAAATTAACGAGCACGAGTTCAAGCCGAATCGAGCCAAACATAAAATACTTGCAGGTAGGTTTGGCTTGTTTACACCCCTATATGCCACTAACTTCATCCTTGGCAAGTGAAGCAGCACATATATATGCATTTAGGAATGTAGGGTGGAGATTGGTTGTGTTAACTAGTGGGGCAGGAACCAATTTGGTGAGACGGTGTTAACGTATATTGGTTGCCATGGCCTGCTACAATTGATGATTTAAATGGAGATATTCGTTTTGTTAAAAATTTGAGTGGGTACATCATACATGGAAGATCAATTTTCATTTTAATTAAATATCGCATACAAATACTCATCGGAAGCACTAAGTAATGGTGTAATGCCCGTAAAAAATTATGGGGTGATTTTATTTTTAATGTTTGATTGCCTCACTTCTCAACATTCTTCCATTTATATGTTGAAAACAATTAGCAATTACAACCTCGAACATGTAGTAGAAGTGATGAGCTTCATGAACTAAAAGGAAGGTATTGTAGTAGGGAACTTAAGAATAAGAAGACAGACATTGATTGCTGCCCCAAGGATTAGGTATGATGGCTATATAATTAAGATCAATTCCAATACCAATGGAGTTAATACCGCAAGATTCTTACTTTGTTAGCGGGCGGCCTGGCTCCAAGGGTACATCTCCGAAGGCACATTCATTGGTAGTTATAGCGAGGCATACCATACATGTTTGGCATCTCAATTCGCCAATTGTGGTGCTGTTGATTATGTGCTGCAACCTCATCATCAATCATGGGTAGACGATCAAACGTCGCATTAGCAAAAGTTGCAGCCATGACCACCACAGGGCCTGATGCAATTAGAGCTCCCATCACGCTGCCACCCACAACCTGGCCCTGCGCCCCAGCCAAGTAGACAGTAAGTCCGGCAACGCCCGGTGGTGCAGGGGAGGGAGGAAGGAGCCAAAAAGTGATATTATCTCGAACCGCCCCCGAAGAGCTAAAATGGCGCCAGATCCAGCTGATTGCCTCAAGGTTACGTTCATTACACATCCCGAGCCACTTAAGATGCACACCCCTCGTTGTTTCACCCTAGCAAAGTTAGCTATGCTCTCCCCAACATCGCAGCCGGAGCTCACCTCCATGGCGTGAGCACGCAGCGCGTTTGCACTATCACGAGTGATGATAATCGGTGGCTTTGGTTTGTTCTTTGATCCAGCAGGTCGTCCACGAGGACGCCGGACGGGCTCCCCATCTGCCACCTTTGTCGAACCAATTGGAATGGTTGTTGTAGCCATAGCTGGAGCAAGCAAAGCTCGACCATTAAGATGAGCTTTCAAGTCTTTGTTTGTGACAGGCTTATCAGAAGCAACACCTATTTCTGTCCCAGCCATTCTTTGGCAAAAGGCTAACAGAGTTCCCTGCTAAAAAGCTAATGAAAGGGGCTGATTGCTTTGCCCTCAACAAATGAGAAAGAAGTGTGTGCCATTTAAGTAGAAGAATCCAACTGATTTATCTACCAAACAAATACAGTAGTTAAATAGTTTAATAATAAGAAGGTGGCCAACCATCTAGTTTTGCATTAGTTTTGGTCCTACCTTTCAACAGCCTTCAGACCATGAAATTTGCCTTTGCCAACAGATACTTTTAAGTTTACATTAAAGAACTTGAATACCACCACACTGCACGACAATTTCTTTACCAAATTACAGTACTTGCATGAACAGGTTAGTCATTGGTTACAAGTGAAGAGAACAATTCAAAAATAAGCACGATAAAAGCTGACCTTAAAGTATACGTGTAATAGCTTTACTTGCAAGAAGGCGCTTATACAACACCTACAAATTAGCAAATTAGCAAACCATAGTCCAGTCCTATGTCAAGTCATCACCAGGACCTTAGGATGCGACCTCATGGCACAGGGCAGGAGCAGATGAGATAATCTCTTTTGGTATGTACAGTTGATTGGATCCAGGAAAATAACTAGGGCATCTGGCAAATCCATATGATCAAACTGTAACACTCGTTAATGGACCACAACTCCTACAACACTACCCTCAAAAACCATGAGAGAAGGACATGCAAATCAGTAGCTCTGCTGCCAGACTTGTTGAGACTGCTGCGATGTTGGACCCTGGGAAGTCCCAAGGGCTCCATCAGTCGGAGGCCGATGTTCCTGCGAGACTACACCAGGCTGTGAGTGATGGATATTTGGGTAGCCTAGAGCTCCATATGGTGGTGGTTGCTGTCCTTGCCGAAATCCACTGGGCTGGTTCTGATTCTGAAAACCATTGCATGTGCTTGGTGGAAAAGTAGACATGATTCTTGAATTAGGGCCATGAATCCATGAGTTTGATCCCTCGTTCTGCAACAAAAAAACATAAATATACTATGATCTTCAATAAATTATACGCAAAGTAACAAAACTAGCACGCAAATGAGATCACCTGCTGCAGAGACACATACTGGCTGCCTTCCTTTAACTGAGAGCTCAGCAAAACATCAAGTGTTGTAGCTCCGCTGTTAGAAGCATTCAGATTGTTCAAGTTGCTCAGGCTAGCAGCATTCCCAAAATTTCCCCCATAACCAGGAGCAATAGCACCAGCCTGTGGCAAGACATTCCCTGATGTACTAGTTTTATACTGTGGAACTGTGTACTTTAAGCCATCAGCACCTGAGCTCGCAGCCGGAGACTGATGAAAAGCACCACTTCCAGCACCATATGGTGGTAGATACGGATAACTTTGAGGAAGAAACGGGTAGCCAATCATGTTACTGAAGTGCGCAAGTGAAAGGCTTGATGGAGAATAAGGGTGAACAGGTAGATGCTGGGGAATTAGACCCTGTGTAAGATTGGAGCTAGGCAAAGTTTGTCCAGGTAACTGATGTGTTGGAAAGACACTGGACTTGATACCCTGAAAGACAATAATAAAAAAACTAATACATCAAAAAGTTGTATAATTATCTTGCTCTTGGTTCATCTTTCCAGAAATTTCCAGCAAAAAAAATTAGGCAAGACAAGCAAATCTCAGGGATACACACCTCTGGCACTGACAAGGCAGAACCGGTTACTGGAGGCATGCTAGTGCTATGCTTCATAGGCAATGATTGGGCTACAGCTGCAAAAGGGAATAGGCTGGATCCATTTCTCTGACAGGCTGGACTGTCGGTGCCAATAATCCACTGGGTAGAGAACTGGGATATGGTTGTTGAGACTAACATTAAAAACAGAGAGAGTTAGAATGCCTTCACTTGTGTCATAGAGATAGCAATAACATCTGAAAGCAACAAAGAGCAGCCATCAACATTTTCTACTTGTAAACTTTAAGGACATAAGGAAAGAAAAATTCATTAAACATATCATTACTAATCCACTTCCTGGTGTTCACATTATCAATACAATTCTTATCTATTATCCATAGAAACACAACACATGCAAGTGCACATTCACATGCATGTTTACACGCATACCAGTACACAAAACCAGTTAAATGCAGGAAGTGCTAATATATCCACAAGGTGTCAGAGACTTGTTAAACAGATAGTCATGGTCACTACAGAAACACTGACTAGAATATTTCTTCTTCCAAATAGTACCCTTCATCTCATTCCAAGTATTTGAAGTTTAGAATGATAAATCTCTAAGTAATTAAACTCCATCTTGCCTACATGGATAATATTCTGCAGAAGGAAAGGAAGAAAAAGGAACAGAGATATACAAACATGAGAAAATTTTCATTACCAGCATGGTTGATAAATGAGCCAAATTATGCATCTGAGAATTCGTTTGTAGAGAGGAAACTCCAGCAGCATTTGCCTGGGCAGCATTTTCAAATGCATAACTTGCAAGAGCGGTAGGAAAAGCATAGGATGCCCTTGAATACTTTGAGAGGCAGAACCATGGTTCACAACCTGAACCTCAGGTTGTGACAGTGAAGGCTGATCATGTCCATAGTACACATTCTTTCTGTAGAAGGAATGAAAAAAAATTTTCAACACATTTCAGCATCAAACTTCATGAAAATACTAACGAAAGTTGGTGTGGCAGACAAACAATGGTACCTTTCATCAGGGCGCTCAACAGGAGCAGCACCAGAAGCTACAACAAGAAGATTATTTTCCAGATTTTTTTCCACAAAAGGCCCTGAAAATGAGGCGGCACTCAAACCGGATCCAAAACTGCCAAAGTTCAGATGAGCACCGTCTGCAGAAGATACTTGAAGGTGATCGGGCATTACCACAGCAAGATTATCCTCTGCATTAACTGCAGGTTCAGGCAAACCCACCTCTTCCCTCTGCAAACTTAGTTGCTGAAAATCCACTGCTGCTGATGATACAGATATATTGACATCCTCAACTTGAGAAGTTTCAGAATAGTCAGACCCTGGTAGATGTAAATTTCCATCATTTCTGGAGCAATAGGTCCATTACATTTAAATTTGTGAATCTAAATTTCAAGCACATGTAATTGATAGCTTTTACAGAAAAAAGGGGAAAAGAAAAAGATACCTTCCTGATGCTCAAAGCTCCTCTGTAGATATTCAGGATGGACATCATAAGAATTATCTTCAAAATGAGAAACATTATCAATAATATCTGCTTCTGAATGGCTTTCCAAATTTGGCACTGAATTATAACTTTTCACAGTTTTATTATGATCCAGCACCTGTATCTCATCTGGACTTGTACTTCTAATAGTTTCTTGCAACAAAATGGAAGGATTGCCTACATTACCCTCAGAGTCAAAGGCACCAACTTCATTACTTATGCCACCTACTTCAGAAACAAGAGCTTGTGACCCTGTCAAGTTTGGATGAGCCTTGGATGGAAGAGATGCAAAAATAGGAGGATACTCAACATGCTGCTCAGTCGTGCTTGGAAATGGGAAGGTCGGAGGTTTGCTTTGAGGTCTACCCCTTTTCACAATGTCAGCCATTGACAATTGACCAGGGGGTAAGCCAGCCCAAGTAGATTGATACTCTGATGGCTGAGAAGGTACCGGCACAGAAGATTCATTAGCACTCTGTCTATTTCCCTCAGCGTGGATGGAATAACTGCAGGATTATACAAGACGGCATCATTCATTGCTAGAAGACAAATTGAGATCTACCAGTAAGGAGACCTTTCAATTTAATATTAATGTAGATCATATCAAACTTGTCATCAATATGTCAAGCTAGACCTTAACAGCTAATAACACAAGTATTTGCAGATACAAAATAGCCAAATAAATCTGGACCGCTCAACCACGGCTCTTTTAGCTTTAAAAGCAACTACAGCTACAACTAAAGATTAAAATATCTGGGGTCGAGCAAATATGATACAAAAAACCTGTCATTGATCACTAGCAGTGAAAAAGAACAGAACAAATACATTAAACACGTATTTTACAGTGTCCCAATATGCTTACTTCACATCAACAATCAAGGAAAACATAAACCAAATGCATTCTAGCTAAAACCAACACCCATTAAACTAAAATGGAGAGTCGAGAATTTGTTAGAGTGTAGACCAAAGAATATGAACAATGAACCAAGTTTTTGTCACTGATAAATAACAAATGTCAAGACATTCGTTTAAATAAATAACTTAAGACTAACGAATTTCACCAAGTTTCACTCAGGTTTTTGCATCCTTGAGCCTTATATATCGTTCACTTGAACTGCTGCTAAAAGACATAACTGCAAAAAAATCCTACACGAATAATTTAACTACAACCTCAAGTCACAACAACTGTCCACTTTGTTTAGTAAATTGCTTCGCTCTGGTTAACTACAAGAACATCTTTACATGAGAGTTAACTGAACAAAGAGATTGTGAATTATGTCTGCCATCATTCCCATACCTGCTGGGTGCAGAATTTATAGAAGAAGAAGGAAAAGCTCCTCCATTTTCTTTTGATAGAAGAACTGGCACGTAGAAGTCCTGCATCTGGCAAAACAAGTATGGAAGTGAGTAACAATATTCAATGGATTAGAAAAGACTTCTAAAACAAACTCCATGTACCACTGCTAGAAATAAGCTGACTAGAGCCACTGCGCCCAAAGCTTCTGTCAGCCATAAACTTCCCTCCACGACTTGAAGTGCTATTAGACCCTCGAGACTTTATATCAGAGCTCTCTTTATTCTAAAAGAAGCAAATGATGACTTCAAACTACTGGTAAAGTAGGTGAACTCAACTAATTTTACCAAAATAAATCCAAAAAAAGAAAAACATAGATCATCACAGGAAAATTTACCTCCTTCTTCTTTTCTCGTTTGCTTTTCACTTCATGAAAGGTGTCTAAATAATTAGAAATACAAGTGAAGGAATCAGCAAAATAGATTTGGTTCATTAAACAGAAGGATCCATGCATATTGGCCTTTTCAACTAATTATAAAAATTGTCATAATTACCCAGAATACTTTCCAATTTAGAAGAACTTCATAAGGTACAGATGAAAAAACACAACGCCAATGACCAACAAACTTCTGCAACTCAGTAATCATAACTTCTACAGTTTTCACAGATTAGTCATCGATTGGACTCATGCTAGCAAAACTAACAGCGTCATTAGAAGAAAAGATAAAGGAAAACTCAAATATGAGGCATGCAATGGGAGACAGTAAACTCTGGGTTCTCAATGGACAGAGTACAGCATATGTATATGAAGCAGCGGTCCCAAAAACAAAAGCCCTTGACTTTGCAACAATTCAAATTTTGAAGTAAAGAAAACAAACTACATAAATAGTTCATTAGATCAGGATATCACAAAATATCTCAAAACCATGCCCAATGGCTCTATGAGGTAGCTCAAACTGAAAGTCATAACATGCTATCCTTTTTCTTGATCATGAAAATCAAGAATCAACGGTCATAGAATCCATAACCAAAACAACCTCTCCAATCACAGATACAGTTCAAATTATTTCATCAACATCACATCACCAGAAAAAAAGTCCATTGCTCGAAGACATCCCCATCCCACAAAACCTAGAAGCCATGCCCGATGGCTCTCCAAGGTAGCTCAAATTGCAAGGAACAACAAGATTACCCTTTTCTTAATCCAGAAAAAATGTAGAAAAATATGGCCGGACGAACTACGACAACAATGGCCCAGCACCGCATTAAAAGCGGCATCCTTGCCTCCAAAATCAGTGTTCCCATAAATCAATTGATGAAAACGATCCAAATTTCTTTTACAAAAATTCCTTCTTCATTAATAAACCCTCTAATCATCTCGAGTCCATAACAAACCGTAACAATGCCAAACAACAAAACTCCAAGATTAGAAACAAATTAAAAAATATATATGCTATACAACACATGAACGAACAGAAAGACGCAGGAGAGAAGCGCAAACCTTGCGAGAGAAGGCGGCTGACAGTCTCATTGGGATCCATATTACATTCCTTGAGCATCGCGTAGATCTCGGCCTCCGGGCAGTTCACGATCTCCTTCAAGCTCTGGACAACCTTCCTCGCAGACGCCGGAATATTCTGCGCCCCCGCCGCCGCCGCTGCCGTCGCCTTCACCCTGCCGCCGCCGCTCATCATCGCCTCCCCCGCCAACCAACACGAAATACCCACCTCAAAAGCGGACGAGAAAGTATCAGTCTTTGGCCTCGCCAGAGATTGCCAGATGTCACCGGAAGTGGATCAGAGCGGTGGTATCGCCGGCAGAGCGGTTGGGAAACCCTTCCTCTGCAAAACGATGAAAGTAAAATAAGTTTTTGTTTCCTTATTTTTTCTATGACGCATATAATCATTTTTTTAATAATTAAGCACATATATTATTATGCGTAGGGTAATTAATTAATCTCAAAGTTTTCCTAGGTAAATTCTGACTTTAACATATATTTTTTAAAATTTTAATTAACAATAATATAGTACATAAATCTTTGTATATTAATTATATAAAATTAATAATTCTACTGATACTTTTATTTAATAATAGTATTGTTATAAATTTATTATCTAGCGTGATTTTTAGTGTGAACTTGCTTCTTCAGTTTATTTTTTCAGTATGTAATCAAAGAATGTTGAAGATATCTAAATAGGATTAATATAATTATAAATGAAAATTTTTGTTGGGTCCAATGTTCCTCATGTAGTCAATCCTTCTTATTTGTTCGGGCTTAAGACCAATAATATGTATGTATTAACAAAATTTTGTTCTGGATCAATTGAATTGATTTCGTTAAATTCATATTTATAGATTAGATAGTTAGAGGTATCATTTCCATATAATCACGAATGACTTGTGCCACTAGACTAATAATAATAAAAGGCACCCTCGGCGTACAATTTCTTCCATTCACAATTTATAATTTCAATAAAAATTATATTCTACTCGTACGAACTCCTAATTACAAAAATCTAATTAAGAGGGCTTTTTATATTAATTTAAATTAACTAATTGTTTTAATGATTGTTTAAATCAAATTATCTTTCAACTTAAAATAAGTCTCTCAAGTATAGATTTTCATCTTTAATTATATTTTTACTGTAGGATGGTAAAAACGAATAATGTATTCAAAGTCATTATTTCTGGCATTGCACACTAATTAAATTATATATGGCGTAATAAATTCTTTTAAATAATAAAATAGCTATTTATATTTTTCTTTTAAAATAACATTATTAATTGAAAATAGAATGACTATTCGTGTATTAGAGTCAAGGTTTTATATTAAGAATCAGTCAGTTCAGTAGTTATTCTTGAGTCAAGTTAATTTCATAACACATGTACTCAGCCAATGCTAGTTATGTGTACGAGTTACGAGGGTCATAAGTACCCAAATATATGATGATAACGTCATGAACACCGCAGAACAAATTGGGTTATCAGAAAATATGAGAGTATGCCAATTACTTTTTTTATTTTTATATATAGTGGATTATAGAATTAGTCTTAGGTCGTTTACTGCGTTAGAACGCGTTACAGGTGGTTTGGGTGGGTTAATAGTTCTAGAGCATATCATTATGATGTTTTAGTATTTGTTTGATTTTATAAGATTTTTCCCAATTTTTTTAAGGATTTAATACCACTTAGTTATTATTTTTAACTTGAGCCGGACACGAGTCAAATATTATTTACGATATTGCCACCCAGTTATTTTTCTCACCCCCAACCTTTTCTTCTTCCTCGCCCAAACCCTTGCCCCGACGCCACCCCCGTGCAGAGTCACCGTCGCTGCCGTGGACACCACCCTGCCGCAGATCAACGCCCCTGAGCGCCCTGGATATCATCCGACCTCCACGACGCCGGATCGCCGCACCCTCATTGCACTCACGTCACCGATTCCGCCGCCAGCGACCGTCATAGCCGCCATCCAATTGTCACCTCGATACCCTTGACTAACCCCACGACCCTCCCCAATCGGAGCGAAGACCAACGCTGCCCAGGCCGGCTGGATCTAGCCACCCACCACCGCCACCTCTGTTTTAGCCATTTTTTGGCGAGCCACTGCCTCAGCCAACCACATCAATGTTGTGGATGTGTTGGGCTTGCCGAGCCGATTCCAATGGTACCCAATATGACCCCTATCCAACCAGTAGGCACCGCTAGTGATTGCCGCCGGAGAACTGCCGAAAAGTTGCCAGAAAACCACCGAAACCTGCCAGAAAACTAGATTTGTAGGAATTTGGTAGATCATCCACTGAGTTCATCCAGTCGAACCTGACCAACTTCGGACGCTGCCGAGCATCGAATTCGAGCTCCAAGACGAGCGTGAAACCCTGATAGTCGTGGATCGCCTACAACGAGAGGTATAATTATCTCTTATTTGATTATTTAAACTTAATGATTATTAGTATAGCAAGTTAGGATTGATTAATTATTATGATAAATATTTGACTATGGATGAAGTGATAATTGCATGATGCAATTAATTGAGAATGAATAGTAAGTGATCTAATGAGGTAGATCAAATCTGAGCATGATAAGTGACCACGACGTAACTTAAAAAATACAATAAAATTAGTATGAATAGGATTAGTTAAAATTAGTTTCATACGTATGATTATTTGATTGTTGATTAAGGTTCATTGAGTTTGATGCATCATTTAGTTATCAGGTGTTAGTATTTAGTTTTGATGTATAAGTACGGAGTAGGAACTCGTCGGCCAAGTGTGATGATATGCTTCGAGCTTCTACCAGGTCCGTTTAGGACTCATCTCTGTTTTACGTTCTCTTCTATTGTATGTTTATTTTATTATTTGTAGGATGGGTTAAGTGGCGTTTTATTGGATCCTACTTAACTCGGGCCATTTAACTAAATAGTTTTTCGGATTAATAACCCCTCAAGGATGAGATCCCTCGAGGATGATTTCGAAAATAAGATCCACCACAAGTTACCTTCGGGCCTATTATATAAATCCCTTCCCAAGCCTATAAATATAATTTTATCGAGTTTTCAGTGAGACGAGAGATGGAAAAACTGGCTGCACGTACTATGAGCGGATGCCGTGACAGTCAAAGTGGGCTCTGGATTAGTGCAGTGGACTATTCCATTCCCGAGGGATCCTGATAACTCCGCGTTTGAGTTCCTCATACTCGGAGAACGTGGAGGTTTACGGGTACTATTTAGTACAGAGCATATCCAAACTTGTGGTTTAAAGGGTACTAAAGACAACTGCATGAGAGTACTCGACCTTCGTGCTCAAGGCCACGAGAAATATGAAGGTAAGGGGAGGGCTTAGGATTTGAGACTAGAAAGTGAAGTAAGAAAATGCCGAGAGAGGCATCAGCAGCAATATATTAGTCAGTTCAGGATGCTACCGGATCTGCAGCCTAGTGGCTCCTCAGTAGGTGCCCTTCAGAGTGTTTAGGAGGAGTATATGATATTTTCTTTCATATGAGGGTTTGTTTTCATAACCAGCTTGTTATAGTTATTTTATTTTCCGGACCAGTAACACTTGTTACTGACGTGTTTTATACTATATATAGGTAATAATCATGAGTTGGAGGAGCCAGTATGGACGGAGGAGCACTGTTGTCGCTTGCACATATGTTAGTTGATTGAGTGGTTATATTGTGTTTATAATGTTATTATATGGTGAATGGTATGATTAAATGCTTGAGACATGATGATGTGACATGATTAAATGTTAAGACATGATGATAAAATGTGAAATATGAATAGATTGCATAGTGGAAGCGTTATGGGTTGAGACCCAAGTTCTAGAATGAGTTTGTGACATATTAGATTGTGTGTGAATGAAATTGTTGATATATACATATATACTTGTATATATTATTTTAACAGGGTGGACCCTAATTGTATTTTTTAAGAGAGATTTTATCTATTTTATTTTAAAATTTTTATTGATTTTAATCGTGATCCTACTATTGTATAAATTACCTTGCATATTATCTATGTAGTATTATATTAAGATTCTGTATATTTATCCATGCATAATGAGTTGTATCTTCATCTTAAAATGCCAAGATTAGATACGCACGAATTGAGTTTGACTTGGCCAACCTAAATGGGGCCTATAACATGTGGGTTCGGTTCACAAGTGCGGACCAAATTTGAGGTGTTACAATTCGAATAAATAAAATTTATAAAAATTTGTAGAACTTTTTTCATGAATCACTTGACATCAATCCCAAATAATCACTTTTTGACGTGGTTTATTTTGGCCCATCACCGCTATATGTTTATCAATAAGCTACTTTCTTCTAAAATAAAAAATAAAATAAAATACCAGAAGCTAGTTGCCACATCATTACTTAATGATGATTATTCTTTAAAGTGTTAGATTTAAACGAGGTTAGTAAAGATTTGGGACACTGCAAGCCCGGGATAATTTAACCCATGTGGTTACGTGATTTAAGACAAAAAGAAAAGTATATATGCCGATGAATTAATTACTTTCAGAGTTAATACTAGAACATGTCATGCCCTGTTAAATCATCTATAAGTAAGGTATTAATATCAAAAGAAAATGTAGACTTACGTCCAATAAGTAATTGTTACTTTTACTCTTCCTGTTTAGTCTATTAGTAAGTCATCAATCATTTTTAGCAGCGTAGTTTCAGAATATCCCGAGGGTATGGGCATAGTTCATTTACCAGGCTTGAGGAAGTATTGTCATTCAAACAGTGGCTAAACAAAGACGGCCTAGCTTCGCTTGATGCTCAAACTCGAAGTCTTGTTCATAGATTTTTTTATGGAATCATCCAGGGCTATCTGTCAAGCATCAACTAGAAAGTCAGCTTATTCAAAGCATTACATTTGCATAGAACAAAGATCAAAATCAAATCAATCCTACAACCAAAAGAGTCCAAGTAGACTAGAGGCAAAAGAATGTTCATTCATTTCACGCGGCCATTCAGAGTTCCCAGAGCTTCTTTAAGCAGTAGTCGATTCTCTTCTCTCCTCAAGGAAGCCAACATAAAACAAACCACAAACATTGGAACAAACAGAAATGCACTCAAGCGAAGCCAGTCAATCACCACAACATGTAAATAACATTTGGTAGTACAAAAGTCGATTCATCCATAACAGAAATGCACTCAAGTAAACATTAATGTTGTTGTTGACACTCACAAAAAACCGTTGGAAGAACAGGTAGGCCAGAGGAAAGATTCTTACCGAATTATAAACTAGCCAGTCAAGATTCCTAGGCAATAAATTTACAAAGGAAGTGGGCTTTGGCTGTAACACAGCCACGAATACTGAACCAAAGTGCTCAATTTTTCAGATTAAAATTAGAAGCAATGGATTCTGGAAAATGAAGAACAAATAGGAGAGGAAGCAGGAACTGGAAGATATTACCCAACTTCACATATGAAAGTTAGCAGTCGAGCTTTGATCTAAGAATTTTGGGATGCATGACACAGAATTATACATCACAGAATCTAAACAAGAAACAAGCAAGGGCTATGCATCTTTGACACGGTGGGTTAAATCAACATCCGTGACAAGCATCCCTCTGACTGAGAGTTTCCCAGCCTCCAATTAAAATAAAATAGAACTTAACAGAAAGGAATGAAAACGATAATAACAATAAAATGCTGTCTCAAGTGCTAACTCGATCATCTCATTAGAGAGAAACCATTCCCAAATAAAATTCTATCCCATATTTGTTGTCCTAACAGGAGGAACAAATTCCTTGTCTCTCTTCAATTTACAATCAAAAGTATAGAATCTCTGATGCAGCAACAAAATCCTTTATATAGTCTTTATGCATTAGAAGTCTATCACTGACAATCTAGTATTATAAGATTTATTTATTATTTTCGGACATTTTCAGAGTAACTGGTAGTTGGTTATTTCAAACTTTTTTGTATTAGTTTTTGTTTTGACAAGAAGGAATAAGATGGTTTTCTGCTTATTACCTTTATCTATTAATATTCTCTCTTTTCTCCCAAATGCTTCCCTAGTTTCGTATCCAAGGAAGCACTTCTCTTGCCCATTCTCCTAGAGAAAGATAGAGCAAAGACAACAGATGCATGAACACTCTTAATTAACAGCAAACTTTTAGATGTAGACATGGCCTGGAAAAATCAGTCTTTAAGGCTAAAGCACACATGGCTACACAAAAAATCTTCAAGTGATTCTATCCTGAAGAATGAATTGTAAAAATTCACAATATATATTTTACCTTTTAACATCTTCAACTGCTAGCTTACGCCGTTGGATTTGAAGCTCTAATATATGGATCAAACTGGTGTAGCCTAAATAGATGATAACGAATAAAAATTTTCTCTCAGTACATTGTCAGAACTCAGGAAGTGTAAATTTCAAACAAAAAACCGGGGAAAGGAACAACCTGATGAGGTCTCAAAGAATTTAAGAGATGGAGCAAATTCCTAAATATTAAATATGAGGGCAATGTCCTCTACGCTTCTGGCATATAGAGAAGGTTTTTCCACAAGAGCGTCTGCAAGCACTAATACGTGTAGCTATAACTCTCTGTTAAGAGTTTGGAGTTCCTTCTTGTACTCTGGTCGAAAAGTAAAACAAATATATCTTCCGGTAACAATGCTTTCATAGTCCTAGTGGAAAGTTAATCCATATCGAGTAGATTGAATGATTGGAAACAACTAATTATCTCTTACCTTAGCAACATAAAAACAAACAACAATATCACCAGAACATTTAGGTAACACAACTAAGGAGGTCATAATCATACAAAATTAATCTGAACCATTTATCCGGCAAAGCTTAATGCACAAGATAAATACTATCACCATTTGCTATGAAATGAAAGGATCATAATTTGACGAAAGAAAAATGCATACAATAAAAAAACACAACATAAAAAAAGAAAAGGAAAAAGATAGAGTACCAAGTACCAACCAATATCGGGTCCTTGGGGCAGAGCTGACGGACGATCCTCCAAACTTGGAAGCATGTCATCAGTCTTCCATCAAACAAGCAATCACCACAAACATCAAAACACGTCCTCAACAGACAAAATAGAAAAAAGAAGATCAGAATTGTAATGATGATCACAGTGTAGGTTGCACCATAAACGGTGTAGGTGCCCTGGACGGGCGGGGGCGGCGGCGACGGCGGCGGAGCAGAAGCAAGATCCACCAAGTCGTCGTTGTGCAGCTTGTAGTAGGGTGGTGGTGGATGATAAGCAGAGGTAGCCGCCATTAGTCTCTCCTCCTCAACGTCCAACGCCCTTTCCCATACACCTTCCTAGGAGTGGACGGACACAAAATGTAATCAAAAGAAAAACCAAAAGAGCTGCCAAAAGGAGACGGCCGCGGCGGTGGATTGGCCGGCAGAAGAAGGAGACGCACCTGCGTAGAGGAGGATGGCGGTCCAAAGGCTGCAACTCGGCTAGTTTTTATTTAATTTGAAATAATATGATAAAGTATTTTTTTACCGTTTCGAAACCGGGTAAAAATAATAACAAATTTAAACATACTGCTTTTAATTTGAAATGATAATAATAAAATTTTTTACTCTTAGCGTTTTACCGATTTACTATTTTATTTATTAAAAAATTTAAAATATAATTATAGTGACTAATATTAATTAATATATATTATTAATATATTTAATTCATTTTAAAACTAAAATTAGTTTAACATAAATATATTATCTAAATGATACCAAATTTATAATTTTGATAATAATTTTTTATTAAAAAATATTTTTATAGTTTGCTTTAAAATTTATTTATAATATATTATTTACTATCAATTAAAGTGGTTAAAACTTGGTAACCATAAATAGTAAAAATAATAATAAATAGTGCCGTAAAAGCTAATGGTTAAAAAATCTGTAAATAATAATAATAATAAATGTCTTTAACTGCCTTTAATAGTGTAGAATTGTACTTGAAGTAAATTATTGACTGCCAAAGATTTGAGGTAAATTCTTTAGACTATATGATATTTGGAGTTTGTTTTCTCCACCACTATTGTTATTATTACATTGTTTTGCCATAACTTTAAATACTTTATTAGCGGCTGTATTTTTACGTAACATAAGATATATTTGATTCAAATTAGATTAAATATAATATAAAATTATAAATAACATATTTCATTGAATATTAAAAATATATTTTATCATCAATATTTTCTTAGGTACATTACAAAAATTTTCATTAAAAAATTAGATTTTATGAAAATTTCATACTAAAACACCTGTTACAGATCAAAATAGTATAAAAAGTTAAACTATATTGAATGAAAGGCAATAAGCGATATATACATACAATCAAGTGGTATGATAGATATTTAAAGCTATGATTTTTTCATTATTTTTGGTACATACAATACACATGACTAAACGTGAAAACATTAGAAAAATTAATGGAAACGAAGTTCTGAAGATTCGAGCTGCTAAGAAAAACCCACTAGCCTCGGGATATATGCTCGTGCCGGACGAATAGCATATAGCTAATGGGTGAGCTAAAACTGCTCGTTCTTTGCTAAGGGGGCTGCTGAAGTAGCCCAAAGTTCAAAAATAAAAACTAAGTTGCAAGCAGCATACGTCTAACATTTCATAACTTGAAGTATTAGAGTGACAAGGTCGGCAATTCTCGGCACTAGTAGGCTTCTTAACATCTGCACAAGTTGGGATCAATCTTTGAAGCACGCACATAGTCATTCTTTGCCAGGATCCCGAGATGATTTAGATGCTTTACGTCGCAAAAGATGTTGCAAGTCCAGGGAACTGATTTTGGCAGCAAGTATGAAGTCATTCTCTGTTAGGCCGCCTGTCATCACAGCAAATATCCGATCAAGTGTCCACTTAATATATATACTACATATTCCGTCTCAAAACAACATCAATCACACTCTCCTGTTTCAGAATTGGAACAAGTTTCTCCTCCAACACAAAGATTAGTTATCATCAGAAGCGCTCATACCTACTGAATGAGTCCATACATCAAGTTTGACATTGTTCCATCCAACAAGATGAAGGTCAGGGTGATGACCTGTAAAAGAACCCATCAAAGTGCCATCATATGTCCCTATCATCACCGTAGCATTTCATACTATACGCTAGGCTCTGATGTCACGTGAGGCAAACCTTTGACGCAACTTCTAGTAGGCACATAATGAGCAATCCTATATTTTTATGAATAATTTGCAGCATACAGATTAATCACTCAGTTCTAGATCCAGCTCGACAATTGTCCACAGCAAATATATATATTGCAGAGTCGCACATTAATTAAGCACAAGCTTAAGTCGAATAGAGGAAGCCTGATTACCTTCTGTTTCTGCAACAGTTGCTACAGCCTGGAAGAACTCCAACCCTTTAACAAAGCTTTTCACTTTCCATGATCTCTGAAGCTTTAAAATACCACTTTCATTTACCAAATTCCATTCAGGAATCTAAAGGTTAAGATCTAACAAGTCAGACCCTATAATGAGCCAAGGTAAATTGACAACTTGGAAATAGAAATATCAAAAACCTTTGGCAAAAGCTCTTGAGCAGTCTGCTCGATCATAGGTCGAATATCCTTTGAGTCACAAGGGACACACTTTTGACCAGAGATCTATTATTTACAAACAAATTGCTTAAAATTTTAGTATTTAGTAATAACAATTGGAACAAAGGCATAAATAATCAGCCACTAAAGCCATGCCCTCATATATCATGCCTGCAGTAACAATAAATTATTTGACCATTGACAACCATTCATTGTAAGAATCACGTTGTGAAATATGGAAATAATTTTCTTGTAGATCCAAGCTTTAAGCAGTCAGTAGCTGTGCATCATCAATAATCACTATCACACATTAAAAAAATTCAATAGCACGGTGCAAACTAAACAAAGAGGAGCAATTAAAATAAGTTTTAAGTACACTAGGCAAGCATCAGAGGCCCTTGCAATCAAAACAACAACCATGCAATGTGTAGGAAAGGAGAAAATTCTTCCATGATGGTGTTAAATAATGAGATGTGTCACTCATGACATTGTGCCTATCAGATGCTTTGAGCATGCAGAAAACTGCAATTTCAACTATTTGGATGGAAAGAGAAGGAGAATGGCGAATAGGCTAGCGTGCAGGTTGGCTGTTGTAAAATTGAGATGAGGATTTAGTTGCCATATTTGATAAAAAACGGAAAAGAAAAGGATGTGCCTCAACTTTCTAAAATGTGCAACATAAGACTCACATGTCCTTTTCTCTAAAAGCTTTGTGTGACTTGTACAATTCAGTGGACTACGTTGGTGCTATGCCATTCCTTAGTTTCCAAATTTTGCTCTCGGCAAAGTCAGGTGAGATGGCATTGCTAATCTTTAACTCACAAGTAAAACATGAAAACTTACACAACAATAATTAAGACCATAAATGATCAGAGATTAAATGACACTTGATAGAGCACTGTAACAACAAAAAAATCAGAATACCATAATGAAGATTGAAAAACCCAAGAGCACAAACTCCAGCAAATCAATGCACACCTTTTGCACTGGAGCAACAACGTGCTCCAAGAAAAATAACATTATTTGGCAAAATGTGGGTTGCAAACATCCCAGGAACTTGGCTGTTAGAGCTGTAAAAAAAGGAATAAACTTTGGCATGATGAGCAGAACACATACGGAGACAGGCAAGGTTGGCTGAAAATCGACAAAAGAAATACCAAGACAGACCCAAACAAAATGTTTGGCAGCATGAACAACAATGTCCCAAAGTACAACACCTCTCAGGTTTTACTAAAAGCAAGACTCTCACATGATAAGCAACAGAAATTCTGCTCTTTCCATCCTAATTTTGATAGTCAAACTCTCAAACTAATTTTGATAGTCAAACTCATATGATCTAGACACGGTTGAGATAGAAAAAGAAATCAGGGTTTAGTCATGAACAATTATCACTAATTAACACAAAATATATTTTTATCATCTTGCAATCCTTATAATTTTCACAAGTGAATGTCAGAGAAGTCGACTAAACCCTAAACCAATAATTAAGTATACATATAGCTTAAAAAGAAATATCATAGTATCTCTACGTATTGATACAAAATGTATTGCTATGATCAGTGTGGCAGTCATTGTAATCTTCTCACGCTTCTATCCTACTGAGCTTTCTAGCTAGTAGGCGTTTGCTTTTGTTCAACCACATAAAATCAAATTACCATTTAATTGTGGTCTTCCCTCTAGCCACTACTGCTCCAACAACTAACGAATTCATGCAACCAAAGATTAAGTAATTATTTATAAATGTTAGCAACAGAGCCATCGGAGGAAGAACCTAATTATGTCTTCATCATCATATCCAGATTCTCCATCTTGATGCTCCGTCAGTCAACCCAATTGAGGAAAAACCTATTCTCCATTCTATTGCAGCTTCATTGATTAGTATGCATAAATTCCCACCATTTCCGTATGATTCCACCCGTAAGCCACCTCTTATTTTGTGCATAAAAAGACACGGCCAATGATGTTTCCTAGTATTGAAAACGATAATCCTAGTAATTTTATGGCAGTTATTGGAAAGTTAGACTTAAACTTCTATCGTATGTAGTGGAGATAACTAACTTAAATCACTAGGACTGTCAATAACCTCTCTGGGAAATATCATTAGCCGACACACAACAATATTTGCATCCGTGGAGGTAGAATCCAGAAGCATAGACGTGAATTGCAATCAGTTGGCAATACAGGGAGAGGAACCACGTACATCACAAATCAAAGCATGTACAAGACGAAGATCAGAGATATATTACCGTCCATGAGCAGCAAATCCAAGCAGGTGGGAAGACAATTGGATAGCCTAGAGAAAACACAAATAAATCATCAGACGGGAAGGGAACAAAGCGAGTGAGGACTTGTGAAGAATTTAAGCTGGACGAATAAGTGTTGGAAAAATAAGATACCTGGGCGGGGTAGAGGTGGCGAGCTTGGATGATGCGGTTCATGGCCTCAGGTGGGAGAGGTTAGGGTAAAGACTTTGATAATTATGTCAATTTTTTAAATAAAACTTTTTTTCTTTAGTTTTGAGAAACAGAAAGTAAATTTTCGTTTTACACGTATGAGATATATAATCATAATTAATATACACACAAAATACCTTTTATTTAATATTTTTGTATACACGAGAGGATGTCATAATGTGAACCGTTTTTCAAATGTGAATTTTGTGAACTTATTTTCACACTCTAACATACACATCAAAAAATAGTTCACACTCTAATATTTTAGTGTATATATATATATATATATGTGTGTGTGTGTATGTCATATTTAAATAAAATATTTTTTTCTTTTTTATTTTCTTACTTATTCTCAAACTTCTGTTGTTTGTGATTGAATCTAGCCTAAAATTTTTTCAAGTTCAATAAATATGATATTTTTAACGGATAAATTTAAAATTAATATGATTAAATTCTAAAATTTTTATGAATATACATTATATGTTTTGATAGGTGAATATATAATGTTTAAAAATAAAGGTTGAAGAAATTGTGATTGATATTATAACACCCTAAATTCGATTCACTCGCAAATTAAATTGAAATGTTATGAGTCACTTGATTAAGTCAGCTAACCCCAACTTAATTCGAATGGATTACTTTCAGCGTCTTAAAATAGAAGATAATTTTTTTATCATGCATGCATAGAATGCAATAAAAATCTTACCATGATACTACATGAATATCATGTCACTCAAGCCATACCAAAACTAATCAATTACGATAAAAATCAATAAATCTTAAAATATAGTAGAGTGAGTGTCCCTAAAAGTGTGATAAGGGGCTACTTTGTCAAATAGTGTATATATAACACAACATTAAAATTATTCTGTACACACAACTATTTCCCGTATGTATGGCTAACATTCTGAAATTGGGTCTTGCCCATCTCTTCATTCTCATTCACATTTAAATTCCTTGGCAGGGTCTTGACCCACATGCTGAACATATTCAACATTTAAACGTATTTACTAAAACAAATGTCGCATCAAATCATCATGATCTACATTTCATTACCAAAATCTTACTATCACCACATTTCATCATAATATTATATTATCAGTAAAAACAACAAAGCATTCTAACATCAATGCGTGTGGTGTGCAAGAAATGTCACTGCTCCTCCATTTAGGCCGCCATATTATCTCGCAATCATCACCTATATATATAATAAAAATACATTAGTAACGAGTATAATTAGTCAAAAAATAACTATATTTGTAAAACCCATGACTCGAGTCAGGGTTTTACGTTACCGAACCAGTCGGTTCGACCGTTGGTTCGAGTCAAGTCAGTTTCATGAACCGCGTGCTGAGTCGAGGCCAAACGTGCGTTATGAGCGATGAGAGTCAGATGTACCTAAATATATGATGATAACGTCGAGAAGATGGTGAGATATGAGTTATCAGAATATATGAAAGTATGCAGTATTTTTTTTCTTTTTATATGTTTGATCGTAGAAATAGTTTTAGGCTGAATAACGCATTAGGACGCGTTGGATCATATTCGTGTGGGTTATTAGTTATAGAGCATGTCATTTGGATGTTGTTGTGTTTGTTTTATTTTATGGAATTTTTCCATATTTTTCTAATATTTTTAGAATTTATTACGAACTAGTTATTATTTTGACTCAAGTAGGAATCGAGTCAATACTTAATTACGAAACTGCCACTGGAGTATTTCTTCTCCCTCCCGACACTTTTTCATCCAAACCCTCGCCGTTGTGTGCTACCGCCGCCGACGCCGCGCTGCCGCCGATCGACGCAGCACCGCCTTGCCGTGCCGCAACGACCAACCTTGGCCACCGATCGCCTGCCGACGCGCCGCCGTGACGCCACGAGGCCGCCTCGGCCATCGCCACTCCAGGATTCTGCCACCGTTCGGTCACCGTTGCTGCCGCTGTGACCACTAGTCTCACCCTTTCGCCGTCGCTGACGTTTCCCCCATCATCCCGACTGCCATCGAGGCCGGCCGCATCCACGATTGGAGCACGCCGCCGCTGCCACCCATTTTTGACGCCGCCACCAACAGCCATCGCCGGCCCGACTACTTTGTTTGATGCCACCATCGGACCAAGCTCGTCGAGCTGGTGCCGATAGACCCCCTGATTGCCCCGTCTCGAATCATCGCTGGAAAATCGCCGGAATCCATTGGAAAACTGCCGACACTTGCCGGAAAACCGCCGGAACTGCCAGAAAATTGGATTCGTGGGAAATTCACCGGATCATCCGCCGAAAGCACCCGGTCCAATCTGATCGGACTTTGGACGCCGCTAGGTGCCGAATTTGAGTTTCGAGCCACGAAACGGAAACCTTAGTTGTCGCCGATTTTCGACGACGCGAGGTATAATTTATTTTAACTTAATTGTTTGAAAGTATTGATTATTAGAAATGCATGCTAGGATTGGTGAATTGTGTGTTATAATAATATATATAAATGATTTGATTAAGGATAAAATATGAAATTTGTTTGATTGAGTGGTGTTAAAAATGGAGGCTAAGGAACTAATTAGGGTAACTAGGTAATGATTGTGATCTAATGCAAACTAGCCTAAGTAGACTTGCTAGAATTTATATAGGTTGATGTGTGTTGATTGATGCGTGATTGTGTTGATTGTGTGTGCATGCTATAGGATGTGTGATTCATCATGCAGGCGTTAGCGTTTAGCTTGATTGTGTAGGTACGGTGTAGGAGTTCGCCGCCTAGGCGTGTGGACCCGTTTGGAGCTTCTACCAGGTTCGTTTAGGACTCGTTCTCTGTTTTTACGCTATTTTATTGTGTATTTGATTTATTATGTACAGGACGAGTTAAGTGGCGTTTTATCGGATCCCACTTAACTCGGGTCATTTAGCCAATAGTTCTTTTTGGATTAATAACCCTCGAGGATGAGATCCCTCGAGTTTGTTTTCGAACTTTAGATCCAGCTCACGTTGCCTTCGGGCCTATTGTATAAATCCCAACCTAGACCTATATATATGTATAGTTTTCGCATTTTTGTGAGAGATTGAATGAGGGAAATCCGACTACCGTACTACGCGAGCGGGCACGTGTGAGTTGATAGTGGGCTCTGGAATGGTGTACGAGTCGTTTCATTCCCAAGGGATCTTGTCAACTCCACCTTTGAGTTCCTCAAACCCGGAGAAGTGTGGAGGTTTACGGGTACTGCATTGCAGCGCATGTCTAGACTTGTGGTTTCAAAGGGTACTAAAGGCGACTGCCTGAGAGTGCTCGGCCTTCGTGCTCAAGGCCAGGAGTAATATGGAAGGTGCAGAGGGTGGAAAGGAATGAGATTTGATGCGAGAAGCAATAGAGAAATGGCCAAGGTATGATAATGAGAAAGAAAGGGGGACGCTGTCGACCCGAGGGCGACGGCTCCCGTATGTGCCCTGATGAGAGTTCTTGAGGAAGTATATTGTTTTCATTCAACAGGAGAGTTTGCTCTCCTGTGCTAGATTGATATTAGTTATTTTCTGGGCCGGTAACACTTGTTACTGACGATTTTTCTATATATATGTAGGTGAGGAATGCGAGCGATGAAAGCTATCGGCACTGCAGAGGAGCAGCATGGAACCGCGCACACATGTACTTGCCACATGTAACATATAATGAAGGTGTGTTATTGCTACATAATTGATAATTTTGATGTGTTTGTTCGAATAAATTGCTTGATATGAAATGAATGGATGAATGTGAATGAGTAGTAAGTTTGGAGTTCAAGCTCGGTTCAACTGAAACGAAAGAGATAATAATTTAATATCATGGTAGATTGTTACGTTTTATCGTATTTTGATAAAATATTTATATACCTTTGTTGTGGACAGGTTGGCTCTTATTGCACTTTTAGGGGAAGCTCTATCCGTTTTTATGTAGTAGTATATATTTTCTTTTGGTTTCTCATTTATTGTTTTGTCTTGTTTTACCATAGCATGCATGTACGACTGCGTAAGAACCTAATCGTTCCCATTCATATATTTCATGTTTGCATCTCCATCTTGAGACGCCGAGGGCAGATCCGGGTCGGCTTAACCGAACCCTGTAAAGACCCGGAAAAAAAATTTTTAGCTGGTTAAGTATGAATTACCTAGTTAAATTGAAAAGTAATTTCTAATCGGACGATTCTAGTTGAATCAGTCGAGTCGAACACATTAATTAAGTGAACCATACCATTTAAGAGGTTGAGTGAAAAGGTTAAGTGAACCGTGTTAATTACCCAATTACCCGGTTAAAGAAATTATGATGAAAGGGTGCTTCCACAAACCCTAGCCGTCATTTATTCTTTAAAAAAGGAGAAGGGGTCGTTGAACCTAGGAAATACTAATGGATGATGGGGTGTGAGAATTTAATGAAAGGGTCGTTGAACCTAGGAAATACCAATGGATGATGGGGTGTGAGAATTTAATGAAGGGGTCGTTGAACCTAGGAAATACCAATGGATGATGGCGTGTGAGAATTTAATGAAGGGGTCATTGAACCTAGGAAATACCAATGGATGATGGGGTATGAGAATTTAATGGAGGGAATGGTTGAAGTGTATATATATGCAGGAGGAGGGAGTATTTCATCCCTCATCTCCGTCCCAGGCGACCTCCCCATTACTGTGTGAGTATTTCATCCCTCATCTCCGTCCCAGGCGACCTCCCCATTACTGTATTAGGGTTCATGGATCACAGTCAGACGTAATCACAAATCAAGTACGTATAATAGGTAGAACATCGTATTTTCCTTGTTGGTAGCCTAGGTCGGCCTGAGCCCAGATTCGACCACCATGCACGAAGTGCAACCGGGGTTAATGAATTGACTCAGTCCGACACTGGGTCGTGTTATGTGTGTGAATCATGTAATGCATCGATATTGTTTTGGAGTAGTGATAGCCGCCCCATAAAAAGGCTTCGGCCGGGGTGAGTGAGGCACAGCGATTCCTCCATCGCACTAGAGTGCAGTGATTGCCGCCCCATAAAAAGGCTACGGCCGGGGTGTGTGAGGCACTGGCACTGAGTGCAGTGATAGCCGCCCCATAAAAGGCTACGGCCGGGGTGTGTGAGGCACTGGCACTAGAGTTGGCAGTGAGAGCTTCCCCACAAACGGGGCATAGCGATCACCTGAGTGCAGTGATAGCCGCTCCACAAAAGGCTACGGCCGGAGTGTGCAAGGCATTGGCACTGGAGTGCAGTGATAGCCTCCCCATAAAAAGGCTACGACCGGGGTGTGCGAGGCACTGGCACTAGAATTGGTAGTGAGAGCTTCCCCACAAACGGGGCATAGCAATCACCCGAGTGCAGTGATAGCTACCCCACAAAAAGGCTACGGTCAGGGTGTGCGAGGCACTGGCACTGGAGACGGTAGTGGTAGCCTCCCCATAAAAAGGCTACGGCCGGGGTGTGCGGATCACAGCGGACACCTCCTCCGCATTGTTTTGGAGTATAGCGGAATCGCTCCACCGCATATTAAAATAAACATAAGGAAATAGTGGAATGTACTTGTTTTGTTTTATCTATTATACTACTTAGTGTTGTAATCACTAATGCGGAATTGCTTCCGCAGGTGTGCAGATACAAGATTAGGTGATTGACATCCAGAGTATGGAACAAAATAAATATGAGGACTCCTTTTCTTTTAAATTGAGAAATAAGTGTGGCTGCTGGGAAACGGTCCAAGACTGTGGGATATTTATGTATGTTATTATTTATAAAAAATGTTTGACATAATTACTTACTTTTGAGTAACAACTAGCCAGTTAGGCCCACAATATCGTGAAAAATGGCGGGTCGTTACAAACCCAGTAGATTAGCGAACAGTTCGGTCGCTGGTAACATTTCCTGGTCAGTTCACAGGTGAGCCGAAACGGGGTGTTACAATATCAAATTGGCCAGGAGTGTTAACTCTCATATGAAAAAATATTTTTATATCTTCTATTTTACTCTAAGAAAGGCATCTACTAAAGAGCCATCAGGGTACATACCCGATAACATCCTAAGTTGATTGGTATACTGATGCCTCTCTCGGCATTTGCTCATTTTTTCTAATCCCTTGGGATTACCTGTATTTCCTAACCTGTAACACCCCGTGTCGGTTCACTCGCAAACCAAACTAGAATGCAATCGACAACCGAATTGTTTATTAATCTACTTGATTTAGTTAAGCCAACCTAGATCTAACATCGACGTCTCAAAAAGGTGATGCAAGCATACATAGATGAGATGCATAGGTTTTAACGTTGTTCTACATAGATGTTATGATATGCAATCAAGTTTAAAACAAAACAAACACGAGAAAAGTTCAAAGAAAATAACTATTTTTAAAATAAAATGGACAGAGTTTCCCCTAAAAGTACAATAGCAACCACCCTGTCAACAACAAACAAACTATATATATATATATATATATATATATATATATATATATATATATATCACTATAAAAATAGAAAACCGTAGCAAAAACATGACATTTTCTCACAACTTTTCCATCGTCAACATTTTTCATCATCTTAAATTGAGTCTCGGTGGTGGTAAGGGCGGCAACGGCGGTGATGATCTCTGGTGATAGTGTCAAGTCGGTCAGGATCATTCGGCTTGTCCAATTGACCATTGGCTTGCCTCAGCGGCGCACTGAGTGTGGGAGAAAGCTCAGCTAGTCCGAGGGGGAGGGCATCAGAGTCACGGTAGCGCAGTCTGCAGTGAATCGACATCGGAAGCACAACACGATCATGCAGCTCCCATGCATCATGGAGGACGGGCGGTGGCCTGGAAGGTGGGGGTCTACTCGGTGACAACTCGGTGGTGGTCGAAGGCATCGATTCTTGGTGGTGCAAATGCTGGAGGCAGTGTCGATGGCAAGGACGGGAGTGGCGATCGAGATTAGGGGCGAAAGGGTTGTGAAGGAGGGTTTGGTGGCAATTTCGTGAATAAAAGTTGACTCAAATTTTGACTCAAGTTAAAAATAATAACTAACTTTTAATAAATTCTAAAAAAATCTCATAAAATTTAATACACACCATAACATCAAAATGACATGTTCTATAACTAATAACCCACTCAAACTGCTCTATAATGTGTCTTAATGGGTTATTCAACCTAAAAATAATTATATGATCAAATATATAAAAAATAACTGCATATTGTCATATACTCTGATTATTCATTTCTTATCATTTTTCTGATATTATCATCATATAACGTGGGTACACTTGACCCTCATCACTCATAATGCACAGCTGGATTTGGCTCAACATGCGAGTCATAAAATTGACTTGACTCAAACTAACAGTTGAACTGACTAGTTCGCTAATGTAAAACTCTGACCGAGTCACAAGTTTTATATACGTTGTCTCATTTCTTCCATATATCTCTTGGCCCTGAGCATGAAGGTAGAGACAATTACCTTCAGTACCTTTTGAACCACATGTATGGACGTGTGATGTACTAAACAATACCCATAAACCTTTACGTTTCTCTGGGTATAAGGAAAACAAAATGCAGAGTTGTCAGGATCCCTCGGGAATGAAACAACTCTCTCACTAATCCAAAGCCCACTATGACTAGTACGTGCACCCGCTCATAATATGTGCGAGTCGGTTTCACCATCTTTTATCTTACTAAAAACTCGATAAAATTATATATAAGCCATGTGAAGAGATTTATAAAATAGGCTCAAAGGCAACTTGAGGTGGATCTTATTTTCAAAATCAGACACGATAGATCTCATCTTCGTGGGTTATTAATATGAAAAACTATTTGATTAAGCGGTCCAAGTTAAGTGAGATATGATAAAGCACCACTTAAACTATCCTATAAACAATAAATTAAAACATGATGGAATAGAACAACAAACAGAGACGAGTCCTAAATGGACCTGGTAAAATCTCCAAGCGAGGTCACGCACCTAGGCAGCAAGTTTTTATTCCATACATACACATCACAACTAAATGCTAACGCTCAATTCTAACTATATGATGCATAAATGCGATGAATACGATGAATACATACATATGAAATCACAAGTAGTCGAACAGAAGACACATCACATGACAAGTGACATTATGAAATAACTATTATTGCTATATAATCTGATAATTCCTTGATAACTACTAACTGATTCATGAATTCTGTATTCATGCTTGATAACTATTAACTAATTCTATTGACACATTCTGACAAAAATCCTTAACTAGGGCATTCAATCCCTATCGAGTCGCTTATAATAAAATATTCCAATCACATTGAAATGTCTAATAAGAAGCATTCATCAATACTATAACGCGATGTTATCACAATATTTAACATGACAATTATCTATATCATAATCAAGCGGATAACAATTAAATGAGCATTCTTCTCAATTCAATTCATGAACAACTAAATTGTTGTAATTAAGTGCATTTAGAATCACCACTTTGCATTCTATGCATACAATTTCATGGTTAGATCCATTGTATTTCAATTATAATTCTCATATATATTGAACAATTAATAACATATGATGTAATTAAATCAAAATCGCTAACCTAGCGTCGGCGACTACGATGACCAATAGCGACCGATGGGTCGGCTACAGTTGGATAGGGTGTGGGGGTACAAACCAAACCATAGGAGGTGTACAACGACCGGCGAGGGACGGTGGTTGCTGTCTGGTGACAACACCCGCACAGCCAGAAGCAACCAGCTATTGCCGGCTGCTGAACAGCAAGGGAGGGAGGGAGGTGATGGTCCCTGGCAATCTGACAAGGAGGTCGATGTGACCACTGTGATCCAACAAGGTGCTGGCAGCGTCGTCTCCATCCGGCGGGTCGCCAGAAATGAAGCCGGCAACGAGGGCGGCTTGGTGTGGAAGGAGGAGCTTGGCTAGGCTCCCACATGGTCGGGATAAGTGGAGGAGAACCCACCTCAATTGAGTGACGACTGGCTGGCGGTGACAACGATTGTTGGCGATGGTCGAGCAACATGCAATGCAATAACTCCCGGTGAAGTGAGAAAAGGGAGCAGCTTTCTCGTCTGCAACTCAAGTCGGACAGAGGTTGACAACGACGAGGGAGGGTTGACGACAAGATGGCGGCTGCGGAGGCAACTGGCTGTGTCGAGGTGGCAGTGCTCCACAAAACAGAGCAGGGAGGGGCGACGAACAGAAAAAGTGAAAGAGAAAAGGGAGAAGGAAGGGAAAGGCGATGGCGGTGCTAGCCGGCAGCCGGTACAAGTGACAGCGGTGATGAGGTTGCCGCGGTGTAGTGTAACAAAAGCAAGTGTCGGTCAGGGCAAAAAACATACAGGGTAGTTTTATAATTAAAACTTAACTTGCTCCCAATCCGGTCATTAATAATAAATAAATTCTAAAAAATAAAAATAAAATAAAATAAAATGCCATAAAATAAAATAATTATGTCCTAACTTGAATGAGATGCTTTAAGCCTACTAACCCACACAAAAATAATAAATAACGGTCCTAATGCAGCAACAGCCTCAAATATTTCTACTGATCCACTATATATAAAAAATAAAACTAGCATATTATCGGATATTCTTATAACTCATTTTCGTGTTGTACTAGTGACTTATCATCATATACTTGGGTATATATTACACCTCATGGCTCATACACGCGGCTAGCCGCGCTTAGCGCACGTGTTTTGAAATAGCCTTGATTCAAACCGATAGTTGAACCACTTGGTTCATGAGTATAAAACTCTGATTCGGATTGCAGATTTTATAGATATCATGATAATGAAAAATTCTCTACAAAATGTTTTTATTTTTAGTATATTTTATTCAAATAATCATCGTATTCAAAAGTAAATTGTCTTTATAAAAAATTTAAAAATGATTATATATATAATTATTGATGTCCATAATTTAATTTTAAACCATTAGGATATTTCTTATTAACAGTATTTAAGCGTCTTATTGTTCCAAATTAAACCTTGCCAGCTTAATGCATTAACAAGTCACCTGGCCGTGTCTTTGTAAGATACAAAGCTCATTCTTGCTACAAGCAGGATTAAAATATAAATAATTAAATATATTTTAGCTCTATTATTAAATATTCTAAAATAAATCTTTTATCAATTAATACCTACCACGTGATGATAAAATTTTTTAAATAAATTATTATGTCATGATTTTATCAATTTTTTTTGTAAGGATTCTGATTTATTGTCTACTTGTCGAGTTTTATATATGATTTATAAATAATAAGAGAAAAACCATCAAATAAGTTGATTTTAGACCCCATTTTTATTATTGACTTTTTTTAAAAAATTGTATATTAGGTAATTCCATTGTATTTTTTTACATCTTAGAGTTTGAAGTTTAATATCTTAAAGAATATAACGAGCTTGACGTCAAAACTTAATCGAATTATAAAGGACATTAATTATTTTCCAATGAATAAAAAATCACATTTTTTGAAGATCGGTAAACAACATTTAAAAGTTTAAAATACATGTAAATGAAACCAACACACCTTAGCATTAGAAAATATGTGCATTATGAGCATGCAAAAGACATTTTATTTTCTATTTTTGGGCAATTTTTACATGGACTTGAAACATGTATAAATATTTTGAAACATCTATAAATACTTCTAGCACGACTTAAAGAATTTTTGTAACATGTATTTTCATAAAAGCGTACAAGAGATGAAAGAAATTGGATTGGAACTCCAAATATTTCTTCTATATTAATGTATTCTCTACTTTTTATTCTTATAACCAAGTTTTACTCGAGCTCAAAAGGGTTCAAGCAGAGTCTAATTCGAATCGAACATAGAAATAAAAAGCTTGAACATTATATATATATATATATATATATATTAATTATAAAAGTTTAAATAGTTTAATTTTATTTCAATTATATGCAAAATAGTTTGTTTGAGAACTAAATTATTATATTATCATGTAAAATTATCACTATAATATAGTTATATTTATTATTTTTACATTTTTATAACATGTATTTTCACAAAAGTGTATAAATCGAGAAATTGGATTGGATATAAGGAAGACTTCCTAAATAATTTTTCTTTATTAATTTATTATCTACTGTTATTCTTATAATAAATTTAATGTATTAATAATTTTCATCAAGTTTTTATATTTCATTATGAGTAAATTTGTTGTTTAGGATATCAATTACACTTATTAATGTAATTTACTTTCTCTTAATATAATTTTTATTATTGAGTTATTTATTATATTTAATGTTTAATGATAAGAAGAGTTTTGGTCATAATTTTGTAGTTTGGTGTTTATGTATTGTACATAAATATTTAAAGATTTTTCTCAAGTTTGTTGTATTCGAAATTCAATTATATATACATGTAGTGAAAGTAATTTAATTACATTGACAATGGGGCTAAAATAATATTTTTTTAGCAATTCAATATATAGTTATAACTAAATTATATCTGTTAATTAGTTATATTAATTGTTAGTGGACAAGGATAAATCAAATTAATATAAAGCAAATAAATAAAGTTATTATAAATCATATATATTTAGTAGTTGGAAATAACAAAAAAAGTCTTCAATAATTATTAATTTAGTTTAATTTTTAATATATATAAATAGATAAAAAATAATGTTTTTTTCTCTTACTTATGTCAATTGTTTTTTATTTTAATAATTTGTGAAATTTAGATAAAACTTTCTACGGGATATATATTGATTGAACGATCATAAAATGGCCCCATAGAAATTTCGTAACAGTAAAATTTGGTGTATTAATGACGGTGCGTATTTATATATAAATCTTTAATTTTAACCTATGTTAACTGTTTTAAATGAATATCTGTTCGTAGTTTGTAACAAATAGTATTATATAAGACTTGGATTTTATTAATTTAACTGAATTTTAACTAGGGTTTAGTATATTTCTTGGAAATTGAAAACCAAACCAAACCAAAACCAAATAAACAAATCAATACAATTTTAACTAAATACGTTTGATTTCTAGGGTTTTATATATGAAAATTGAATGTTATTTAGATATTTCGGTTCACAACTAAACCAAATCGAAATAACCATTTTTTTAAAAAATATTATAAAACCTATATTTTATATTAATTATCATAAAATTATAGTAATTTTATGATATATTTCTATTTGTTAAATATAATATATATTAAAAATAACTTATTAAATGATTATCTTTAATAAAATAATGATATAATTTTATTTAAATAATTAAATAAACCAATTTTTTTAATAAATTGTCATGGATTTTGGTTATTCGGCTAACGAACCGAAATATTTTGGTTCTGTTCATTTCAATTTTTGGGTTACTCGGTTCGATTTCAGTTTTTAAATTTGACAAGTATGTAGAGCTCACTTAATTTAGTTTGATGGTTGGGAACCAAACTGACCGACCGCTCACCCAAAATTTTAATCGTATCCAACTATAATCATCTTTACCGACGAATTTTGATCATTGATGATTGATTTTTTATCTAAGGTTTAGGGGTGCTATTAGAGTTCATCTCGATTAGTTTATTTTGAGTTTGAGTTGAGATAAAAAAGTTCAAGCTCAATCTAGTTAAAGTCGAAAATAAATTTAAAAAAGCTCAAACATTATTCATTTATATATTTTTTCATATATAATTTAAGATAAAATTAGTTATAAAAGTTAAAATAGTTTAATTTTATTGCAATTATATGCCAAATATTTTATTTGAGAACTAAATTATTATATTATCATTTAAAATTATCGCTATAATATAATTATATTTATTGTTTTTTACATTTTAAGTAAGTGTGTGATACCCCGAATCCGGCTCTCTCACGAACCAAACCGGAACATCACCGGTCCTAAGTGGATTTACTTTCGGCAACCCAAGATAAATGATGTCAATCACTATGCATGGATGAATACATCAAACCCTAACATACCACTACATGACAACTAGTTCATCAAAAAATAATGACAATAAAATTGATAAAAATTCCTGAAACATCTTTATATCATGCAATTTCATCATAAGTATTTCATTTTCGTAATGACAAAACAAAACAACCAAAACAACCATTTGGTCTGCGAGTGTGTGTGTGTGTGCAAGATAGGTCACTGCTCCTCCATCCAAGCCAGCATATCTAGTATTTAATCTTCGCCTACATATATATAAAGAAACATCATTAATGAGTGTTATTAGTCAAAAAATATAGCTACATAGTAAACTGGTAAATGAGAGCTAACTCTCATTTTAAAGAAAAACATTTATATGCTTCTCTAAACACTCCTAAGGGCATCTACTGAGGAGCCACTGAGCTGCAGATCCGATAGCATCCTGAACTGAGTGGTCTAATGCTTCTCTTGGCATTTTCTCATTTTTATGGTCCCTTGGGTTTACTAGTGTATCCTAAGCCCTCTCATTTCCTCCATAATTCTCTTTGCCTTGAGCACGAAAGTAGGGTACTCTTAGGTAGTCATGTTTAGTACCTTTTGAACCATAAGACCGAATGTGTGTTGTACTAAACAATAGCCATACACCTCCACATTTCTTCGAGTATGAGGAACTCAAAACGGGAATTATCAAGATCCCTCGGGAATGGAACAACTCGCTCACTAATCCTGAGTTTGCTTTGATTGGCACGTGCACCTGCTCATGGTCTGTGCAAGTTGGTTTTCTCATCTATCGTCTCACTCAAATAAGATAAAACTATATATAAGTATGAGAAGGGATTTACATAATATGCTCAGAAGCAAATTGCGGTGAATCTTATTTTTGAAATCAAACTTAAGGGATCTCATCCTTAAT
This sequence comes from Piper betle, assembly GCA_033002965.1. Classification (NCBI taxonomy): domain Eukaryota; kingdom Viridiplantae; phylum Streptophyta; class Magnoliopsida; order Piperales; family Piperaceae; genus Piper; species Piper betle. The sequence goes on along the minus strand of JAURVB010000460.1, from coordinate 118,100 downwards.
TCGGAAAATCAATGGATTAAATGACCCGGATTAAGTGGGATCCGATAAAACATCACTTAACCTATCCTACAAGTAATAAAACAAACATATAATTGAATAGAGCGTAAAATAGTGAACGAGTCCTAAACAGACCTGGCAGAAGCTCCGAGCGTGTTCTCGTGCCTAGGTGACGAGCTCCTACTCTATACATACACATCAAACTAAAAGCTAATGCCCACTTATGATGCATTCACACATCCTATAGCATACACACATCAATCTCTACATCAATCCATATCAATGTAAGATTTCGTACGCTACGTTGCATTAGATTACGAAACTTACTTAGTTTACAAATTAACTCCTTAACACTCATTTTAATTCAATTCAATCAAGCAAATTATGTTTTTATTTACAATAAAATAGCTAACACATCAATTCATCAATCTTAGCATGTTGTGCTAATAATTATCACCTTTAATAAATTAAGTCACAAGTTAATTATACCTTACGTCGTCGGCAATCAACAACGGCTAGGGCTTTGTCGCGCATCTCAAGACTCAAATTTGGCACCTGATGGTGTCCAAAATTTGATCGGGTTCGCCTGGATGAATTCGATGGAATATCCGGTGAATTTCAACAAAATCTATTTTATTGGCGGTTTTCCAGTAGTTTTTGGTGGCTTTTCGGAGGTTTTCCGGTGACTTTTCTGGCGAGCCAAAATGGGCTATAGGTCGGCACCGGCTTGGGGAGCTCAACCCAATAGTAGTGACGGTGAGGACGGTCGGAGGCAGCGTCGGTGATGTGATTAGGGGTGCCATCGATGGCGATCCGGTTTCGGGAGGAGCAAAGGTCGGGAGAAGGTCAGTGGCAATTTCGTGAATAAAACTTGACTCGACTTCAACTTAAGTTAAAAATAATAACTAACTCGTAATAAATCTAAAAAAATCCAAAAAATAAGAAAATTCTCATAAAATATATTACACACCATGACATGCTCTATAACTAATAACCCACCCAAACTACTTCATAACGCGTCCTAGTGCATTATTCGACCTAAAAATAATTCTACGGTCTATTACTAAAATATACAAATAAAAAATTTGGGTGTACTCTTATATATTTTGATAACTCATTCTGCTAATATTTTACTGGCGTTATCATTAAGGGTGGGCGCGGACGTCCGAATTACCGAGTCCGACCGAATACCGAATTTGACCGACCAAATTAAAACAAACTAAACATGAACATTTTTTTGTTTGATCTGATGACCGACCGAGTGTCTAATATTTTATTATATATCAATAATATAATGCCTTTAATATTTATAAGGCTAATACTATGTTCTATAAAAATAACCATCTTTATCAGTAACATCTCCCATAATTATTATTAAATTAAAGAAAATTTTATTTTTTTATTTGTTGTGTTTTTTATGTGTTTGATTAGGAAAACAATTGAAAATATGATTGGCTGTTTGTCAGGTACATGATTCTTATTTTTATTTTCTTACTTTAATAGAAAAGATAATTATGAAGAAGTTTTCTTTATCGGTGGGATTTTTTACAAAAAATTTGATAACCAAGCATGAGAAATCTTTTCTCCCTTTATTTCTTTCTCAATATTCAAATGGACCCAAACAAATTTAACTTATTAAATGTCCAATCCAGAATCTTCAAGTCACAAAGTAACCCTCATCTTTACCCAAATACACATTAAAACTGGGACATTACTATGTACCAGTCAACCAACATAGATTAGATATAATTATATTAAAGCTCAAATCATGCTGTTAGATTTTTTTAAATGCCCGATGACATCAGATTAAACCCCTCTTACCCACAAACACATTCAAATTAGCTATATTACTATCAACTGATCAAGAAAATCGCACACAACTAAATCATTAGCTGAACTTATAGCTCGAATTGTGTTCGGATTTTCAGAGAACCTGTTGTACACAAATTAATACAACAACATTAGCTAAAAAGAAAGCAGCTTTGATTGATCATTTGAAAATGACAAGGAATTTGGATGGGATCAAAGTAGCTGCTCGGGTTTCTAGCAATGGCAATGCCGATCGGGAGCACGACGGCAAACGGCGGTGGTGGGGGAGGGTAAATGCCGCAGCGGGTGCCGTGGGTGGCGGACGAGAGGGGCCGGTTCATCTCGTGGCTCCGGTCGGAGTTCGCGGCGGCGAACGCGATCATCGACGCGATGTGCCACCACCTGCGCGGCGTCTTTGATAAACCTCTTCTCGCCGTCCTCCGCCATGGCCGCTGCTCAAACTCCGGCCACGCAAGACCGGTATGAGCTCGCCGGAGCCACCGCCACCGCCGTCTGGAAAAAGCGGGGTTCGAGGCGAGGTTCAAAATGCCGGACTACGCCACCGACCCCGTTCGAAAAAGGCGCCGCAGGCGGACTACGCGTGGTGGATCATCCTCATGTTCGGGGCCGTCCCCGCTGCCGTCACCTACTACTGGCGGATAAAGATGCCGGAAACCGCCTCCGCTCATGGTCATCTGCTCCCTCGCCGCCGGCTTCTCTTTGTCCTTCGAGCCCAAGGCCGTGATGGCCACCCTGTGCTTCTGCTTCTGGTTGGGCTTCGGGATCGGCGGCGACTACCCGCTGTCGGGGATCATCATGTCGGAGTACGCCAACAAGAAGACAAGCAGGCAATGCGCAGGGTGGCGGAGGGGGTTCGCAGGCGGCGGCGAGTCTGCAGGCAGCGCGCGGGCGGCGGAGGCCGCGGAGGGCGGCCGCAGGCGGCACCGGGGGAGATGAAGTCTGTGTGAACAGTACTGGTTGGGTTAATATTTTAATTTGGGAACGTCCACGGCACTGTTTGGGCCCATAAACAACTCATATAATAACTCGGTCGGCAAATTTTATCCGCCTAAAATTTTGAACCAACGTGGATAATAATTTATCAGATATTTATCTGACCGATGTTCACCAGTAATTATCATCATATATTCGAGTACATATAATTTTTGTGGTTCATAACATATAATTAATTATGGCTCAGTAGTATGTTTTAAAATTGACTCAACTAAAAATAACAGTTGAACTAATTTGTCTTGACTATAAAATTTTAACTCTAATCATGATTTTATAAAATGATTATATAAAAAATATATAAACTATTATATTTAATGTAAATTATTGAGTTTCAAGTCAAACCAATGCATGTTAATACCCGTGCTCGATTAATTTGAGTTGAACTTTAACTAAAACCAAACCAAACTAAACGTGAAGCGATTTCTATCTCGACCAAGTTATTAGCACGGAGAATACCTTGTTCAATATTTGACCGACCGACTGTGATGCCCCTCCATAACTGGATGACTTGACTTGAACTGTTAATCTGCACTCCGGCCCAATCCCTAGATTGCTAATCAATTAAATTGACAGTTGATTATTATATTATCAATCGTCTATATCTATATACTGGCCATTAAGGTGACACATGTATGGCAAGTAACAGAGTTTATCAGGGTTTAATTTGCTACCAAAAAAAATATCTCGACTTAAAACTAATCAAGCGAAGATCTGATACCGGGCCAGTTTATGCGTGTATATGATACACTTGGAGAGTGGTGAACATTTGGATCTCAAAGCTTCTTGTATACATTAGCATTTCTTCCCACATTGGTTGGTGTATATCTAAGCGAAAAATGCAGCAGCAAGGAACGAGTCCAGATCCTATTGAGTCAGATGGTTTGCTCGTGCCTCTTAGCAAAATGTGTATCCATGGTAATCAAGAACAGAGAGGTATGAACCATATTTTCCGTCGCCTTTAATGGTTGTGTGAATTTTCGTTCCATACATGGTTAATAGCAGAGTCATATCATATAATTCATATCATGTCATTCTATCCTCATAGACGAATACCTGAACGAAAATGAAGATGAATTTATATATTAAAAAACGATATTATGTGAAAAATCCATGTGCCTCAACGAAGATAAGTTTGAAAAAAACTATAGAACCTTGAAAAAAAAGTTTTAATGATATACACGAAAAACCATTAATGGCTAGAGGGGCAAATATACCGGTCTAGCCAGGCCCAGCCCAATTCCCTAAAAATTCCTAAAAACTCTTAAAATTATGCTACTCTTGAAATTATGCTGATCAACCTTTCTTAGGTTGTAGCTGATAATTGATATAGAGCGGAGCACAGGCAAGAATGGCGGTGAACTCCTCTTCCGTGTGCATAGGGTATATTCACATATCTTATAGCAGACACAGATTAATATATACGCATATAAATGTTAATTTATATAATAATTTTTACACTAAATTATATTAAATTATGATAATTATTTAATTTATTAAATTAATTTTTTTGCATTCTTTTAAGTACATTTCAACCAAACAATTAATATTTTTATTTATAATAAAAATATCAATTCATGCATGCTAGCCTAACTCCCTAAAAACTGTTAAAATTATGCTCATCAAATTTTTCTGGGTTGTCGCTGACATGGAGCAGAGCAAGAAGGTCGAGAATGTGCAAAGAGTGAAAAAGGAGGTGGAGAATGTGCAAAGAGTGAAAAAGAGGTGGAGGGAGGGAGAGATGCTGGGCTTGACTCCAACTGGTCTCGTGAAGAGGACATTAAGTTTGAGACTGCGCTTGCCGTCTATGGAGATAAAACCCCAGAACGGTGGGAGAATATTGCTTCCATGGTGGGAGCTCGGACTCCAGATGAAGTGAAGGAGCGCTATGACATTCTTGTTAAGGATGTCAATTCTATTGAATGTGACCAAGCCCTAACCCTGAGTTCCACTCCTGACATGGCCAAAGAAGCAGATGGGGAAGCCAGGGAAAGTGAATAGAGCATGCATCATTGCAATAAAGTTCTCTTATTTTATGTTTATTTATGAATTTTAGGTTTCTGAAAATAAAGATGTGATTATATAGAAGCAAGAATTTTAGTAAGGAGTCATGTTTGTACCCGAGAAGAGTTGACTTATGATGATAGAATTCTGGGCAGACACAAAAAATTTATTATATAATCTTCAATGTATTGGCCTTTTGGCCATTTTCGATTGAAAGAAGTGGGTATTTGTATCGTACTGAGAGCGGAGGATAATAAATCTGAGATTTGCTTTCTATATGTTGGTTATTTTAATGGAAGAAAAATCCTTCACCAAATGGGGAGCATGATGGTAATGTGGACGTAAAGATTCTTTTTTATTCAATTGGAACAAAAAGAAAGTTCTTTTTTTTCAATTAGAAAATAAACAATTGGAAATAATGTTAGTCCAGCTGAGTGTTCACATTGGGCTTTCACAGGAAGATTGATCTGCTTTAATAAATTAAAGCATCTCTTAAGGACCTCGGCCATTGTTGGTCTTGTGATGGGATCTGGATCCATGCATTTCATTGCAATGTTGAACACTGCCTTCACTTCCTCGGTGGGAAAGTTCTCTAGATCACTGTCAATGGCATGCTCTTCTCTTTTATCTTCAACTACTGTTTTCACCTGTTTCACAAAAAACAATATCCAACAAGAAAACTCATATCATCCACTGACCCAAAAAAAAAAGTTAGCAAAATAGTGTTGAATTGGTTCTTTTTATCAACCATAGTCAAGTTTTGTGGAGATATGGTAATTCAATGTTGTATTAGAAGGGCAAAAATACCATTTTTTTTCAATAAAAAATAATGGATTTGAAGTAAAGAATTATCCTCTCCAGCTACCATCTTTGTTTCTACCCGGTCAATGATCATAGTGGTCCCAAGCTACTATAATGGAGGAGGTTTGGTCTTAAGAAGAGCATCTCACTTATAAAATTTGACATTTCTAATACGTGAAACCTATACCAGAAACCATGTCATCAACTATTTTTTGTGCATTAGGTGAAAGAAAAAGGGAAAGGTATTTTTTGTGAAGAATAACTATGGCTCCAAGAGTAGCGTCCTAATGCACACCGGCCTCAGAATTGGAAAAGAGGAAGTACCCAAGTGACAAGCCTTGTTCCCTCTTCAATGAAAGCTTCATCCGTGGGCCTTTTCCCAGTTAGTAGCTCAAGGATGACCACTCCAAAGCTGTAAACATCTCCTTTTGATGTTGCTCTTCCTGTGTCAAAATACTCTGAAAACAAAAACCCAGCGTAAAAAACTTGGATATATAAATAACAAGGAGATTGCTCCAAATATATATATGTAGCTACATACCAGGAGCTAAACACCCAAAAGTTCCAGCAACAAGCGAGAGTCATGAGTCTAATCAGGCCCCATCAATGTGGCCAAACCAAAGTCAGATACCCTGGCTTCCATGTTCTTATCCAGCAATATGTTGCTTGATTTAATGTGCCCATGAATTATATGTGGTATACAATCATGATGAAGGTATGCTAGGCCCCTTGCAGCACCCAATGCTATCTTATACCTGGACTCCCAGTCCAGAATCTTCTTTTACTGGACTTCGCTACAAAAGAGGCCATCCATTTGGTAAAGAAAATGCACCCCTTTATGGGTTGAAACTTGAAAGTTTGGAGCAACTTCAAGAGTAGATGAACATTGTGAGGGTCATATTGTTTTACCATGGAAATAGGAGTCCAGACTTCCATTGGGCATAAACTCGTAAACGAGAAGATTGAAGTTTGGCGCAGTATAATATCCGTGCAGAGTGACAATATTTATGTGTTGGATTTTGGACGTTTGTTTGTGTGTGTATATATATATATATATATATAGCCGATTTCCTGTGCCAGAGGCATGAAATCGGCTCTCTGTGCCACACTTTTCTGGGCCGTCCGATTACAAGGACGACCTAGATATATGGGTTTTTTTTTAAAAAAAATTAAAATTTGATCTGTACCATCCGATTTCATGGACGGTCCAGATCATCAAGCCCGCCCCACCCCCTCTTGCCATCACGGCCGCCCCGCCTCGCCGCGGCTGCCGCCCACCCCACCCCGCCCCGATGGCCGCCTGCCTAGCCCCTCCGCCCCGCCTCCTCCCGCCCCACCCCGTCTCGCCGCCACGGCCGCCTGCCCAGCCCCTCCGCCCCGCCTCGCCGCAACTGCCGCCCGCCCCACCCCGCCACGACGGCCGCCCGCCTAGCCCCTCTGCCCCGCCTCCTCCTACCCCACCCCGTCTCGCCGCCACGGCCGCCCGCCCAGCCCCTCCGCCCCGCCTCGCCGCGACTGCTGCCCGCCCCACCCCGCCCCGACAGCCGCCTGCCTAGCCCCTCCGCCTCGCCTCCTCCCGCCCCACCCCGTTTCGTCGCCACGGCCGCCCGCCCAGCCCCTCCGCCCCGCCTCTCTGGGACTGCCGCCCTGCCCCCTCCTCCTCTGCCCTTGCTCGCCCCCGCCGCGACAGCCGTCCCGCCCCGCCCCCTCCTCCTTTGCCCTTGCCCGCCCCCGCCGGGACAGCCGTCCCGCCTCGCCCCTCCTCCTCTGCCCTTGCCCGCCCCGGCCACGACAGCCATCCCGCCCGCCCCCGCCTCCTCTGCCCTTGCCCTGCCCCCGCCGTGACAGTCGCCACGCCCCCACCCCCTCCCCCTCTGCCCCTGCCCCGCCCCCGCCGCCGCCCTCCTAGCCCCTCGGCCCTCCCCTCCGCCCGCCCCTCTCCGATGCCGCCTCCCTCCGCCCCCCTCTCCAACGCCGCCCGCCTCCTCCGCCCACCCTCGCCCACGCCCCCGCCCCCCCCGCCTGCGACGAAGTGGGTGGGTTTGTTTTTTTAATCAAATATGGGCCGTCCAATCAACATGGACGACCCAGATTGAAATGTGAGGCAGGAAAGTTTTCCTGCCTTTGTGTAGGAAAACTTTCCAGCGCCGCCGCAGCAGCGACGACAGAGGGGGCGGGAAGGGTGCCCGGCCACGGCGACGGCCGGGGGGGGCGGCGGCGGCGGCGATAGGGGACGAGGGGCGCGGCGTGGCGGTGTGGTGGGCGGAGGCCGAGGGGGGTGCGGCGGGGTGGCGGGCGGGGCCGAGGGGGTGCGGTGGGGGCCGAGGGTGTGTGGCGAGGTGGCGGGCGAGGGATGGGGGACGGGGGACGGGGGGGGGCGCGCGCGGCGGGGTGGCAGGCGGGGGACGGGGTGGCAGTGGTGTCGCCTGGCGGCGGGCCGGCAGGGGAAGAGGCGGGCCCGGTAGTTACGTCGCCGCCCTGGCGGGGTGGCAACAGGAGGGGCAGGGGCGGTGGCGTCGCGTCGGCTAGGGTGGCGGCGACGCGTCGGCTGGCAACGGCGACGACGCCAGAAATTTTTTATCCAGCCGTTGGATTTAATCCAACGGCTGGAGAAGGGGGAAGTGGGGGGCATGTTTCAACCGTTGGATTTGATCCAATGGCAAGCACTGCAGCACAACCATGCAGTACAGCCTCCTTGCCCTATATATATATTATTATTAAGGTTTTGTCTAAATTAAATTAATTTATTTAAAATAAAATTAACAAGATATTAATATTTAAGATAAATATTGATAAATATGTATAAATACAATTTTTGTAATCTCTAATTTATGATAGGTTATGAAAAATAAAGATAAATACAGTTATAAGGATAAATACGATTAGGATCTCAAAATTTGCCTCGTAATTTTTCTTTCTTGTATTTCATCATCTAAAAATTTTGACTTAGGAGAACAAGTGTTAAATTTGAAAGATGAAAACTTTAAAAAAGTAAAGAATCGTTTTATTTTTATTTATTCAGATATATTTCTGTTATCAAATTTTATTTTTTTGATAATTTAATATTAGAAAAAAGGTTTTATTAATGATGTTTTTATAGCATGTATAATTTAGTTAGGTTGAAGTTTATATAACACCCCGTGGCATCAAGATCTCTTTCAAAAACTCTCTTTCTTTCACCACCTTTGTGCAGCTTTTTCACAGCAAAGGAGAGAGAATCAGAGATGCAGAGCTTGTAAACAGTTCCATACCCTCCCGATCTGATGATGTCCTTGTTGTTAAGCTTCGTAACCTTCCTAATGAAACTTTCTGAGGTCATGGATTGATTCAATGGAGATCTGAATAACACAATCTTCTCCCCTGAAACAGAGTGAACTATCACCATATACATGTTGTATTGTTTACTAGGCACCAAAGAATGGTATTGAATTGTTACCTGAGAGACTATCTTGGAAGATCTTTCGCCTCTTACAGCATCTTCTATAGATAAGGATGGAGATGACAATCTTTGAAATGATAAAAGCCACAAAACAAATGGTAATATAAGGGGCTAGGATCCGTGATTTGATCATTGTAAGAGTAAGAGGTTGTGAATCTTCGACGTGGGTACTTACAGAGTATTGGCTAATGTAAAACGATGTGAAAAGAAGAATAAAGAAGTCATATGATCAATTATGAGTTTCAACTTCTTCCTCATCCCTAACTACTCCCACCTATATTTATCTACTTTTTGCCTGGTGGATGCCGAACTCTTGAAATGTTCGAGCAGTTATGATCCCGACATCCGGTTGGCTGCTGCTTTTCTGCGATGCTTTCAAGGAGTATGAACGGTGGGTACATATGGTAACCATATATTTGCGACTGGGACACAAGTGAGTCTATATATAGAATATATATTACATTGGTCAGTAGGCCTAGATCTGATGTATAAGAAAAAAAATGAGCCACATTTAGCTCCGCCTGGGAGCGAACCCGATGGAGGTGCCATGCGTCTCTACCTTCGATCATCCTGGAAATTGACGGCCGGCGTCACTCCTAGGAGGAGCTAAAACTTTTGAAAAAAATGGAAACCCTCGTCCACCTTGCCTGGCAGCCGACAAGGTGACTAGTTCTAGCCGGGAGAAGATCTAGCTATGCAACTAGATCTAGCCACCGTGGCCAGATCCGTTTCGAGGCCCAAATTTATCTATCCCTCGGTCCGATGTGGCTAGGGAACAACCAAGTTTGACCCCCCGACACTTGAACTAGTTGTTGTGTGGTCAGACTAGCTCAGACTAGCTGCGGATGGTCAAATAAGGCCATCCCTGGCCAAGTTTGGCTCAACTATATAATTGAACGACCTAAATTGAGGGCAATTGCAAGAAATTCTCTTATTGTTGCCCAACAAGTCAATTATATATATATATATATTCCCAAGTTGTATGTAAGAATATTATTATAAGCCAAAAATAAATAATAATAATAACAATAATAATAATAAAAGGAGGGTTAGTTAGCATGTTGACTTGGCCTTCCTACACTTTTCCCAATTTGTGCATATTTTATAGGTGAAATTTTAAATTTTTTTAATAAGAAAAATTCATATCAAAATTGAAAAAAAATGAGTTATTGAAATACAAAGACCGTGAATAAATTTTTCAATTTTATTTTAAAAAATAAAACTATACAATTTAAATTGATGATTAGATTTAACTTTTGCTGATGCCAAAAATTCAAAAAGATAAAATATTAAATTATATAAAAGAAAAGTATTAGAGAATACAAATTAAGTCAGACCAGTTTTGACTTTTCATTAATTTTTAAAATTACAAATCACTACACCATCAAGAACTTCCCTTGTGTATGGCAACCAAACTCTATCAAACGAAGTAAATCGTTTTGGCTGGTTCCTTTCTCTTTTTGTAGATTGTTTCCAACGTGATCATCCCTGTCTCCGCTTCCACCGTTTTTTAGGTGGTTTTTCACGTTTTTCACTTCATAATTTTTTATTTTTTAAGATTTGACATCCACCTCAAAACTTATTCAAGTATGCGTTCATCACTGGAAACTTACTTTTTTCTCTCCTTAGGAGGCTTACCAATTTCAACCCATGGACGAGGCTTTTTCTATGCTTGTTGGAGCTTTTCTCTGTTTGATGAATGCCTTAAGTCTTCCAAAGCTTGATGGGGACATCATGCGAGAAGCATGAATGTTGTAAATCTTTCATTTTTCCTGGCCCAAGGAAAATGATGCTTTTATAGCTTGTTAGTTTTTATGTTTTCAGTTCTGTTTGATTTGCCTGTTACGGGAAATTTGTGGAGAAGTTTAGGTTTGGTTATTTTGGTTATAATAATCTTATGCACCGATTTTTATGTATTGTCCATATGTTTTTCTGAATATGTTTGCTTTTAAAAAGAAAAATTTGCTTTCGCATCATATATCAAACTTTTTCCCCTAAACCACATCATATGTGGCATTACTAATACATAGTCCATCAATTCAAATTAACCCAGTAATTGAATGCAATAATCGCATTATCGTGTGTGAAATCGTTGCACGCTTTTTCTGCGGAGAACCGCCTAACAGAATAACACGTCTCTCCAATGGAGCTATAATCTAGACCATTGATGAAGAAATTGGCAGATTCTACTCGAAATCGATTTAACTCATCAGAAGCAATCCGATCCGAAACGGGTGTCGAATCGGGTTTTCAATAAAGTGGTCGACGAATCGACCGATTCACTCAGATTCCAACCGATTCACGACCAATTCAAAATCGGGGTAAATTAAAAAAACCGATTTTATGGATAAATAATAAAAATACCCTAAGTATAATATTAAATAAATTATTTACGCATGGGTAAATGTGGAATAAAAGTTTAAAAACTTAAAATAAATTATTTACCTTCCCTCCACCTGTCTGCCGCTGCTCGCCGATCCCTCCCTCCGCCTATTTGTCGCCGCCCCTTCCCTCCAACTGTATGCCGCTGACCCGTGTGCCGCCCCTTAACGTCGCAACAAGGCGATGGGGCGGTGAGGTAGGGGGTGAGGGGCAACACAGGACGAGGCGACGGGGTGATACGAGACAGGGCAGCAGGGCGGCGACGGGATGGGGTGGGTTCGACATAAGGAGGCAAGGCCGGTGGGGCGGGGTGGGGAGAGGGGGATGGGTGGCATCGGGGAGAGAAAAGGGGGTTGGGGAAAAAAATGTAGGTGGCATTCTCGTAATTAAAAGTTAACTTGACTTTAACTCTAGTAAAAAATAATGCTAACTCCAAATAATTCAAAAAAATCTAAAAAAATTTGAAAAAATATCATAAAATATAATACACATCTTAACATCAAAATGACATCAGAATAATATCTTTTGTAACTAATAACCTAATAATTTTGACTAAGTTAAATTTTTTATTAATTGGACCGATTCAAGTGAACTGAATCCTGTCCGATTTAAACCGATTTAGTGAATCCCTCGAAAACTAATTCTGATTTTAATTTTTACAACTATAATCTAGACAGCGTGTAATTGGCTACGTGCCATTAGCAATATATATGCAATTACAAGCTCTCAATTAGTCAACTATAATTGACTCAATTTATACAGAAAATATCGGCAATGGTACGATTTAGCTGGTGGTCGATGTCAAACAGATCAATGTGAAAGGTCCTATTATAAGTTGCGAAAGCATTATCATATTATAACATGAAATGTCTTCTAACTTGTAAGGCCAAATATTCTTATATGTTAGGTGCTAATTGTTAGGATTAATTAAACAATTAAATTACTATTTCAATACATAAAGATAAGAAGTATCAATCAAAATATACACACAACTTTAACTCGAAAAAAAATCTTTTAACAAAATTAATTTTATGTAGAAAATATCAAATTTAGAGGGGAAATTACGGGGCAAATGATTATATCAAATTTACTATATTACAATTTTGATATAGAAAATATCTATGGGATAACAAACTCCCTAATATTAATTTATTTTAATTTTTACAAAATTAATATTAAGTACATATAAATAAAAAAATAAAAAATATTACCGATTAAGAATTTGACGAGATTACTATTAACGATTGTAAGTGATTCTGAACAAAATATTTACTTATTTTTAATCTACATAATTTTTCTTTCTTCCTCTGCAAACCCTTTTTCTCCAAAATCAAAACAAAAAAAAAGTGTATGTCCTTGCTTTTATTCATTTTCACATAAAATAAATTTAAAAAATCTTAATTTTTACATTTAACTTTTCTGTGTATTTACTAGGGAGGAGGGACAACCCAACACTATGGCCTATGTTGAGTACAACCCACCGCACAGAGAGATAAATGCTTCGGAAAGTCTGTGCTGTACCGACGTGAATTAAGCAACGGTTTTCGAATTTCAATGACAGGTTTTTGGGGTAACTTACATATTATCCTCATTGACTGAGTTTAATTAAGAGTGTCCATAACAGAAAGCCCTGGTAGCCTTCAAGGCGATACCAATTTGAAGATGGTCCATGGGCCTCATGAAGTGAGGATTTTTTTTTTTAAAGGATGAGGTTGAAAAACTTTTTTTCATTCAATTGCCCGGTTCTCGGCCTACTTGATAAATGCCAACTCTAATTTTGGGATAAATTTCGTTAACTAAAATCCCTTTTGATTGGATTTTGATCATATTAATTAAATTTAAATAACATTAGATTATTGAGCGCAATCTGCAATCTTTTATCTACTATAGATTAATAAGGGAAGAACTCAATATTGACCTCTAATTAAAAAAATAAAATAAATTATTATAATATATTTTTTCATTTAACTAAGATTTATCTTTAAAATCAGAATTAATCAAAAATTTATATCTAATATATCTGATTATTATATTCTATATTATTATTCCACGAGAGTTTATTTATAAAATTAAAATTTATTTGTAATATAAGTCGCACATGACACAACATCTTGCATATTTATATTTCAATTTGTGCAAAAAAAATAAGGAAAATATCATAAATAACCGTATTTCATAGTTTTCTTTCAAAAATAGCCAAGTTTATAATATTATATCAGAAATAGTCATTTTTAAAATTTTCATATCAATTATGACCAAATTCTATCTTTTTTTAGATAATAACAAAAATGCCCATAAAATTTATTTTTACTAACACCAAAATATACAATATATAAAACTTCTAATTTTTTGCTAACTTTATGTATAACAAATAAAAAATTAACTAATAAATATTAAATAGAATACAAAACTATATAATTAATGAGCTAAAAAAACAAAAAAAAAATTTATGAAATTTTGGACAATTAAAAAGAAAATTAAATTTTAGGCCATCAAAAATAATAATAATAATAATATATACGTATATTTTTAGATGTTCAAAATTTTAATTTGAAATTGTCACATTTTATTAAAAATTAAAACATTTCTTATCCAATATATATTTATAATGAATGTTTTTTTCAAAAAAATGAAACATCAATCAAAATATAAAACACAATAAATATGTTTGAGAAAATTAAGGTTAGACTAAGAGTCTTTATGTCAATAAAACAAATATTATGAGTTAAATATTCTTAAAATATATAAATTGGCTATATGTGAAATAAATATTTGAGATCTCGTTATGTAAAACCTTAGCTTCGGGTTAAGATTTTACATGTTTGATGTTTTGCCTGGTTTGGGCTAGTTTCGAGTCGGTTCGAACCAAACTGGTTTTTAGACCATGAATATGGGACCTAAAAGGTCGTATAAGCATGTTATAAAAAGCTAAGTATGCCTGATATATAAATGATAACTTCAATTATGCTAAACCAAAACATAAGTTATACGTATATACATGAAGTATACAGATTTTTTTTACTTGTCTTAGCCCAGGGTTTTAGGACTACATATAGGTCGTTATAGCGTTTAGTGTTTGTTTGAGCTTTTTCAAAATACCTCTCTTGCATGCATCATAGGAATTTCGGATTACACTTGTTGGCCCAACTTGATTTTAGTCTTAGATCTTCGTCCTATCGAGTTCAGGGTTTCAAGATCTATTTAGTTTCCACGCCTCCGTCTATAAAGTCTCAGTTAAGCTTTGAGTCAATTTTGATTTTTGTCGGTGTCGATCCGTGTAACACCCCGTTTCGGCTCACCCGTGAACCGACCCGAAAATGTCACCGGCGACCGAACCGTTCGCTAATCTACTAGATTCGGTTAAGCCGACCCGGATCTACTCTCGGCGTCTCAAGATGGAGATGCAAATATGAAATGCATGAATGGGAACAATTGGATTCTAACGGAGTCCTACATGCATGCCATGACGTGCAAGCAAAGACAAAACAAAACAATAAATGAGAAACCAAAAGAAAATATATACTACTACGGAAAAACGGACAAAGTTTCCCCTAAAAGTGCAATAGGGGCCAACCTATCCACAACAAGGGTATGTAAATATTTTATCAAAATACGATAAAACATAACAATCTACCATGGCAATCAATCACCATCTCATTCGTTTTCACCTGAGCCGAGTTTGAACTCCAAGGCTCCCTGCTCATTCACATCTATCCGTTCATTTCATAACAGGCAATTCATCAAGACAAAAACATTCTAACAATCATTCACACAACATTAAACAACCATCATTATACATTACATGCGGCAGGTACATGTGTGCGCGGTTCCGTGCTGCTCCTCCGCAGTCCCGACAGCTTTCATCGCTCGCATTCCTCACCTACATATATATAGAAAAACCGTCAGTAACGAGCGTTACCGGCCCGAAAAATAACTAATATCAATCTGGCACAGGAGAGCAAACTCTCCTGTTGAATCAAAACTATATACTTCCTCAAGAACTCTCATCAGGGCACATACGGGAGCCATCGCTATCGGGTCGTCGCCCTCGAGTCGACAGCGTCCCCCTTTCTTTCTCATTCTCATACGTTGGCCATTTCTCTATCGCTTCTTGCATCAAATCTCATTCATTTTCGCCCTCTACACCTTCCATATTACTCCTGGCCTTGAGCACGAAGGCCAAGCACTCTCAGGCAGTCGCCTTTAGTGCACTTTGAACCACAAGTCTAGACATGCGCTGCATTGCAGTACCCGTAAACCTCCACACTTCTCCGGGTTTGAAGAACTCAAAGGTGGAGTTGTCCGGATCCTTCGGGAACGAAGTGGGTTCTCCCCAGCTCCAGAGCCCGCTCTTCCGAGCACACGCCCTATCTGAAGGCGTGACCGTCAGTAACCCTCATTCCATCTCTCACCGAAAACGCGAAAACTATATATATATAGGCCTGGGTTGGGATTTATACAATAGGCCCGAAGGCATCGTGAGCTGGATCTGAAGTTCGAAAACAAACTCGAGGGATCTCATCCTCGAGGGTTATTAATCCAAAAAAAGAACCGTTGGCTAAATGGCCCGAGTTAAGTGGGATCCGATAAAACGCCACTTAACTCGTCCTGCACATGATAAATCAAATACACAATAGAATAGCGTAAAAACAGAGAACGAGTCCTAAACGGACCTGGTAGAAGCTCCAAACGGGTCCACGCGCCTAGGCGGCGAGCTCCTACACCGTACCTACACAATCAAGCTAAAAACTAACGCCCGCATGATGAATCACACATCCTATAGCATGCACACACACAATCAACACAATCACGCATCAATCAACACACATCAACCTATATCAATTCTAGCAAGTCTACTTAAGCTAGTTTGCATTAGATCATGATCATTACCTAGTTACCCTAATTAGTTTCTTAGCCTCCATTTTTAACACCACTCAATCAAACAAATTTCATATTTTATCCTTAATCAAATCTACATTTATATATATTACTATAACACACAATTCACCAATCCTACCATGCAATTCTAATAATCAATACTTTCAAATAATTAAGTTAAAATAAATTAGACCTCGCGTCGTCGAAAATCGGCGACGGCTAGGATTTCTGTTTCGTGGCTCGAAACTCGAATTCGGCACCTAGCGGCGTCCGAAGTCCGATCAGATTGGACCGGGTGCATTCGACAGATGAACCGGTGAATTTCCCATGAATCCAATTTTCCGCCGGTTCCGGCGGTTTTCCGACGAGTGTCGGCAGTATTCAGACGGATTCCGGCGGTTTTTCGGCGATGATTCGGGACGGGGCAATCAGGGGGTCTATCGGCACCAGCTCGACGAGCTTGGTCCAATGGTGGTGTCAAACAAGGTAGCCGGGGCGGCGATGGCTGTCGGCGGCGTGGCGTCGAAAATGGGTGGCGGGGGCGGCGTGCTCCGATCGGGGCTGCGGTCGGGATGATGGGGGAAACGTCGACGACAGCGAGGGAGTCGTCGTCAAGGTCACAATGGCGGCGGCGCGGCCTGGACAGCGGCAAATTGACGAGGGAGGGCGTCACAGCTTGTGGGGCGATTCCAGCGTCGTGGCGGCGAGACGGTGGCCGGGGTGGGTCATGGCGGCACAGCTAGGGGTGGGCATCGGTCGGACAAACATCAGACAAGTTATTGTCCGCGTCTGTCCGAAAT
The DNA here is from genome assembly GCA_033002965.1 of Piper betle. Lineage (NCBI taxonomy): Eukaryota > Viridiplantae > Streptophyta > Magnoliopsida > Piperales > Piperaceae > Piper > Piper betle. Next base: position 100,979 of record JAURVB010000460.1, on the reverse strand, counting down.
TTTGCCGGACAAAACTTGTCCGACTAAGTTAACGTCCGACTTGTCCGTCGGGCCCGGACAACGTCCGTGGACGGTCCGAAATTATACCCTAATTATTAACTTTAACCTTATTTATCAATATAATCTGCCGCCGTCGCTGCCACCGTCACCACCACCCACCCCCGCAGCCCTCTTTGCCGCCCTCCCCCGACCTCCGCCGCCCTCCCCCGACCTCCGCCGCCCTCCCCCGACCTCCCCCGACCTCCGCCGCCCTCCCCCGGTCACCGCCCTCCTGCCCTCCTCTCGCCCTCCCTCGCCCTCCCTCGCCCTCCTCCTGCCCTCCTCCCGACCTCCCTCGCCCTCCCCCGCCCTCCGCCGCCGTCCCCCTGCCCTCCCCTTTCCTCCTGTCGGTGCCCTACCCTGACCTCCGCCACCGCCTCGACTCCGCCGCCACCTACCTCCGCTCGACTGCCTTTGCCACCGCCACCCTCTGCCTCTGCTGGTCTGTGGGCGGCGCCGGCAATGGTTTGGACGGGGAAGAGGGCCGGTGGTTTGAGCAATGGCAATATCGTAAATAAGATTTGACTCGAGTCGACTCGACTTCGTCCCGTGTCAATAATAATAACTAACTCAAAATAAATCATTAAAAAATCCATAAAATAGAAAAAAAATTATAAAATAAAACAAACAATATAAAATCATAACGACATGCTTTATAACTAATAACCCACCCAAATTTCATGTAACACGTCCTAACGTGGTAAACGACTTAAAATCAATTTTACGATCCACTATATATAAAAATAAAAAAATAACTAGCATATTAACTAAATTACAAGTAGTTTGATATGATTATTAATGCGAATGTATAGTTCTAAATTCCTAAATATAAGAGTGACTTTTATCCTTTTTATATGTATGTCATTTTTAGATATTTAAGATATTAAATATCGATTTTATGTATAAATTTAATTAATTTTACTGTATATTTATATTTTAAAATTTTTATAAACTATAATATTAGTCTTATAAATGTTAAAGACATTATATTATTGATATAAAATATCGGACATTCGGTCGATCGTTCGGTCGGACAAAAAAATGTCCATGTTTGGTTTGTTTTAATTCGGTCGAATTCGGTAGGTCAAATTCGGTCGGACATGCTTCGGACATCGGACGGACGGACAAATTCGGACGTCCGCGCCCACCCCTAGGCACAGCGACTACACGGTGGGGCAGGGCGGCATTGATCTGTGGTTGTCGACGTCGGTGGCGGCAGCAGCAACAAGCACAATGGGCGGCAACGGCTAGGGGTTTGGAAGGGTAAGTGTAAGGAGGGAGAAAAATACCCTCAATGGCAGTTTTGTAATTAAGTATTGACTCAATTCCTACTCGAGTCGAAATAATAACTAGTTTGTAATAAATTCTAAAAAAATCTAGAAAAATATGGAAAAATCTCATAAAATAAAACAAACACAACAACATCCAAATGGCATGCTCTATAACTAATAACCCACCCGAATATAATCCAACGCGTCCTAATGCATTATTCGGCCTAAAACTATTCTACGATCAACTAAAAATAGCAATCAATACTGCATACCTCCATATACTTGATAACCCATTTTTCATCATCTTTTAGATGTTATCATCGTACACTTGAGTATACATGACCTTCATCGCGCATAACTCGCAGCTGGCCTCAACTCAACTTGCGGTCCATGAAGCTGACTCGACTCGAATCGACGGTTGAACCGACTGGTTCACTCCCATAAAACTCTGACTCAAGTCACGGTTTTTACAATTCGAGCTTTCCAATTATATATATATATATATATATACCCAAGGTGAACCGCACTAGGCCACGCGCTGCCAAACATTTAGATCGTGCTACATGGCACGATTTGATTCAGCCACATCAGCCTTAGCTTCCAACCAGTTATTTTTGAGTGATTTCTTCTACATATTCAGAGTTTTTCCAACCCTAACGCCACTGCCACATTGGGTTGTCACCGGTGAGTCTTTTGCCAGCCGCTGTCCACTGGATTGATACCATCGTGATCGCCTCAAGCCCGACTATTGATCTAGGCCTAGCTCTTACGCCAGTGCCATCACAATAGCCGCTAACAGGGCCGTTTTCTTAGTCATTTCTCACCGCCACTACCTATTGAGTCATTCTTCGACACCAGTGAGCTCTCCTCCGGAGAGGCCGACCACCCAAATAGCTTGCCCTCACCGCAATCTTCTTTTGAGACTAGCCCCGACCTCCACCAAGGTAGCGATCGCCACCGATGACTTGCACCTTCGTGACGGCGTTTCTGTCTCCTTTCAGTCGTTTTCTAGCTTGTTGCCAACCAGACACCACCAACCATCACCTCCAGACTGCTTCCCCTCGTCAAGGCCAAACTTTTGAGACCACCCTCTACTCCCTTTGTGGCCATGATTGTAGCCGACTACTTCACCATACCCAGCAGCAATTTCGCCCACTTTTTGGCCATTTTTTTCGGCTAACCGATGGCCGAACACCGTCAATCACCACCACCATCACCATCACCTTCGCCTTGACCTCCTTTGTCAATCGGGACTAGAGGCGACCCCTGCCTCTCACTGTTGGCTATTTCCGGAGACGGTACTGCCGGTGACAATTAGACTTGAATCCCAATTTGGTTTTATCTGCCTTTGTCTGCCCAACCAGTTGTACCCGTATCCGCCCAGCCTCATGTTCACCTAGCCGCATCTATGCCTGTGTCCACCTAGTTAACCTAGCCCACCAGTTTAGTTAACCCAGACCGAGTTGACTCAACCCAATTTGGTTTTGTTGAGTTCAGTTGACTTAATTCAATCTAGTTGACTCGATTGTCTTTTTCATATGTTTTCGAACCATTTTTGGTAATTCTAAACTCCATATATTAGTTTAAATATATATTCACATTATTCATCATATTTTGATATTATGAGTATTTTTTATTTATTATTTATTTTTTTATTTATTCATTATTGTTTATTTCTTGTTATTGATATATTTATTGATTATGATAAATGCTTCTATGATTGTTTATTATTACTGATGATATATTCACTTATTAATATTAATCTTAATTAATGTTTATCAAATTTTATTTATTTATTTATTTATTTGCTTGTATGTATGTTATTATTTATTTGTGTTTAATTATATATTCATGTATTTGATTGTCATACTGTTATTATTAATTATTAATTAATAATAAATGTTAATTTATTTAATTAATTATCAATTTATTTATTTATTTAATATTCACTCATGTTTAGTTGTATGTTAATATGTTTGATAATTGTATTATTATTATTCATGATTAATTGCTATTACTATTTATTTATTTATTTATTAAATTATTTATATATTGGTATTTATTGCTTATCATGTCTCGATTTGTGTGTAGAGTATTTAGTTGTTTATTCATTTGTTTTGCATTGTTCGTGAGTGAATATTGTTATAACTACTATGAGCACACACTATGACCATACATCATATAGAGTTGTCTGTCTTTTTCGATGTAGGTCCGAGAATCTAAGTTCAACATAGATGTACCGATGTGTTTGGAGCTTGGACCAGAGGTCCATTAGGGCTCTTCTCAAACTTGTCATTTTAGTCTATCATGGATTTGATTTCCAGATTGTAGGACTTGTTAATTAGTTGTTTTATCTGACCCAACTTAATATAAATCATTTTGATATATTTTACTTTCATAAGCAATAACCCTCAAGGGTGAGATTCCTTGTATTGTTTTTGAATTTAGCTCCACCTCATGTTGCCTTCAGGCTTATTTATGTGATTTTCTTCCCAACCCTATATATAGTTTTTATTAAGTTTTCAGTAAGATGAGAGTTGGTGAATTTGAGTTCACGTATACCATAACCGGGTACATACGCAACTCACAGCGGGCTATGGATTAATAAATGGGTTGTTTCATTCCCAGTGGATTTTAACATATCTATGTCTTGAGTTTCATCACACCCAGAGAAGTGCAAGAGTGGGACAAGTTATTGTCAAAAGAGGTATTTACTGAGAGTGGCATAGCACCATTTCAGTTTGAGATGTTATTGAGTCTGTAACTTAATGACTCCTCAGTAGATGCCCTTTGAGTTTCATTCCCAGTGCATTTTAACATATCTATGTCTTGAGTTTCATCACACCTAGAGAAGTGCAAGAGTGGGACAAGTTATTGTCAAAAGAGGTATTTACTGAGAGTGGCATAGCACCATTTCAGTTTGAGATGTTATTGAGTCTGTAACTTAATGACTCCTCAGTAGATGCCCTTTGAGAATTCACATAGAATATACATATATATATATATATATATATATATATATATAGTTTTCTTTCCTCATAAAATATCAGATTTTACTTATCAATTTGTACTAATTATTTTTCGAGCCAATGACATATGTTGCTAACGTTTTTCTAAGTCTTGAGTTCCTATGTGTTGGGTTGACTTTGATGGAAGAATAGATAGTGCTACACACACTTGTGCTCAGTGCGATGTTGTTTTCTTTCGTACTTTTATTTATGTTTGTTGTGTTTTTATGTATAATTAATAATGTCTTCCATTATCAAGATGCCAAGAGGAATGTTTTAATCCATTTATCATTCAAATTAATTGATTTATACATGACTCAACCTAATCGTAACAATTATGATCCAGTTTTTAGGTGAACCAAAATTTGAATATTTTGGTCAATAAAAAATATTGAAATTTAGTTATTTATGATATTTTCCTAAACCAACTATATCAAGACGTAGTGGGCAACTTTCTAGATCTATTAATGCTTTGAAACCTCCTCGGGCAAAAAAGATATATATATATATATATATATATATATATATATATATATATATATAGCCTAATCAAATGGTTGAACCAACCTCATCCAACGAAAATTACCTTCCTTATCCAACCAACTTTGAAATTTAAAGACTCACATTAAATACACGTGACACAATATCAACAACTGTTGATACTATTTTTTTTCATTCTGAATTTAGAAATTGAAGTTTTAATTGACCTTTCAATTCAAGCTCAATCTGCCAAACATGGGTATTAGCATCCATTGAGTTTGATATTGATGCATTAAAATGTTGTTACTTTAGTAGCGTGAATTCTTGACCCCCTTTTTATCATGATAATTGGCCCTTGGGGTCACAAGTGGGCACCAAGATGGGGATGGGAGCTGACCCGGGTTTGGTCCAAAGTGTTAAGGTTCATGGATTAGCTCTTGTTTCTGCAACTGCTGTTCTTTCATGAAGGTGGAACATGGACCATCTCTGACCTTTCTCGACCAAGACATCCACAATGGATTTAGCTCAGCCGCCTAGCCTTCACCTCTAACGACTATTCTCCCCCTTCTTTATTCCTTTTCAATCACAAACTGTTCTTGCAACTCTTCCAATAAAAAAAAATCATTAGAAATTGGTGTGTGACCACTTTTTTGTTTAGTTATTTGGTCATCTTTTATGGGTTTTATTTCTTTTTTGGTTCTGAGGAACTCAACTCCAGCACTGTTGTGTTTTCTCCTGGTTTCAGTAGCTTGGTGCAGTACTCCATATCCATTTCCTTCATAAATTACCATCAAAAGATACTTCTTTACTTATTTTATCTAGTCCTGTAATTCATTCATATAATTTTCTCTCTGTCTGGGAGAGGGGATCATCTTTTCATAATGCCCAATTGAGCAAATAACTTCCCAGTTCCCACAGTACCTGCAAAGAAAAACCAAAGAAGAAAATCAGCTATGATACAAATTCAGAACCTTAAATAACACCAAAAGTAATAAACACATAATAAAACGCACAGATATGAAAAATGATTCCGATGAACTTTTCTCCATCTATCTTGTTCACCTTTCTTGTTATCTTATCTTGTCTTCCATTGTTCTATAGTTGTTCTACAACCCCAGCAATGCTTTTCTCCTAGAGTCTGGGAAGCCTTGAAGAAGAACTCCATTTCTAGTTCCTTCATAAATTAACTTCAAATGATTGTTTTTACTCATTTAATTCTTATAATCATGTAATTTTCCTCCTGTTCCCCTGTTCATAATCCCTAATTGAGCAAATTCCTCCCCATAGTACCTGCAGACCAGAAACACCAATATCAGCAATGAGACAAATTCATGACATAATAACACAAAATGAAATTAACACACATAACACAAAAGCTCACATATATGTAAAATGACCCCAAAAAATCATTAACAAAACGCACAAAGAATGAAGCAAGAAAAAAAAGCAATGATGGGAACAATGACCACACACAGAATCAATCGAACAAAATGCACAACACGGGCTTTCACCAGTTGTTTTGATTGAGACAAATTACGAATTGAGTTCCAGGATCTCATAATTAACATATTCAGAATTTGACTTTTAGTTGTTTTACACTTGCACAGTTTTACTGAGTAGCATTGTTTCCATCATTTGTTTGTCAAAAAAAGTTCATACTGAGATTTTGCTCAGACATAAAAAAACCAAGCTTTCAATCCCGTCTTCTCCATTGCCGTTAAAAAAAAACTGGCATTTCTCTTTACACAACACATTTTTCCCATAGCTTCATGCCTTCATCTTCTTCTTCCCCTGAGCAGCTCAAATTCAATGAAAACACAAGTACCTTTTTTTTGGCAGTAATAAAGTTCGAATCTTTCTTGCACAAATTACATACCCAATTCATCAACTTCCACAATTCGCTCCAATCCACCGTCGCCGGAGTTGAGTTGTAATGACATGCGGACTGGACGGACGAACCTGCAATCAATCGCCGCCCTTGGACATGAGGGAGAGGCGGCTAGGCGCGCGGCCGGAAAGCCGACCTCCGCCGATGCTGGAGGGAGGACGGCCGAATCAGCGCTGCCAGGGCGCGCTTCACCCTCCCCCTCCACCGTCCCGATCCGCACCAGCGAGTTCGTCATCGCCGACCGCCTCGCGTTGTGCCGGCTCGACACTCCACGATGCGGCCGACCACCGCCGCCGGCGGCCCCCTTGTGGAGGCCGCATCGGAAGGAGCCGGGGTGGGTGGTGGGGGAGCACGAGCAGGCGCGCTTGACAGGGCCGGTCTCAGGCTGCCGGAGGAGGCGGCGGTCGGCGGGGAAGTGTATGGCGGGGGCGGAGTAGAGGGCGAGGCGGGTCGGGGAGGCGGGGCGGCGTAGGAAGGTCGGGGAGGCGACGGCGGGTCTGGAGCGAGTGGAGGCGGCCATAGCTATAGAGTTGACAGAGAGAGCGCCTTGGATTGAAAACGAGGGTATTTTAGGAATAGAAAGTTTAAGAGAGAACTTTTCGATAGAAGACGGTATTTTAGAGAGAGAAAACTTTATAAATAGAACTTTTTAGAGAGGGAGAGTTTGAGAGAGAAATCTTGGATGGTTTGAGGGAGAGGGAACTTTTTAGAGAGAGAGAGGTTATAGTTTTAGGGAGAGAGAGTGGCCAAGGGAATTCTAGAGAGCAAAGGTGGTGTTGTGAGCAAATTAGCAAACCCAAGTAACCTGCGGTAGTGGGTTTTATAGAGGCATATTGGGGTAGTTTCGTCATTTCAAGTCCCCATAAAGTTTTGGGTCAATGGCAGATAACACCCCCTTGCTAAAGTATCACTTACTTACTCCTCCTTGCGTTCACAAAAATAGAACTCACCCCTCCTCGTGTTCGTAAAAATAGAACTCACTCCTCCTCGTGTTCGTAAAAATAGAGCTCAGATTCTAATGTTCACTTAACAAGAGCTTCTTTAATGATTTTATTTTTGTACTAATATATTTTTCTTTTCATGTCTTGGAAATTGGGATGTTTAAAAAATTACAAATGGGAATAAAAAATCAGAACTAATTTTTTTATGCAATAAACAGTGCATGAAAAATGGAGGGTATTATTATTGTTGATTGTTTTAATAGCAGAGAGTGGTGTAATTGTTGTTTTTGGCTTCAAATTTAGGAAATCAATTTGTTTCTGTTTATATGTATGAATGGGACATAAAAATTAACCTACCCATATTGAGTCCACATCTTATCATCATGAGTTTAAGAAAGCTTGACCTTTGATTAGACTATTGAAGGACAACCCACTTGGCCAATGGATTTCAATCTCTCCTTCCTTTTCATTGGATAAACTAGTATTAATGAGGCCCCAAAATAAAAACTGAAGCCATATTTCATCATATTTATTTAAGTTTTTGTTATTTTTCTAAAGCAAATATAGTGCATCTTGCATGTGATAGCGAATTATTGTGGGTTTAATTTAGGACATTTCATCATATTAATGAGCTTGTTATATCGACTTTTAGGTTAATTTAATAGCTTTAAATTCTCCTTCACTTAATGGGTTTTTTTTTCTATTGAACTCAAAATCGATAACTCTTTACATTTTTAGATTTTATTTAATATATATATATATATATATATATATTTAATTTTTTGTTAAGTTTGATAAATCACAAATATATTTCCTACAAAAATGCATAAATGCGCATGAGAAGAACAACTTAATTACCCTCATCATGTGTTCTAGATAATCAGTCATCCTTGTGAGTTTAACCCTGCAAGTGCCTAATGGATCCTCACAACCCTCTTATTTGCTAATATAATTCTAATAACTAAGTTCGAATTTATAATTCTAAATCGGATTTAAATAGTCGAGTTCTCGTTTAACCCAGCAATGAACTTCAAGTAATTTGGCAATGCCTCACCAAGTCTAATTTTTCCTTTGACATCACAATTCTAACTTATTCATACAAGTCATCCATATATATATATATATATGCACACTCTTTGTGATTTACAAATTTCAAGCCAATTTTTGGATCAAGACAAAAAGATGGGAGAATAATCTAATCTAATTCAATGGAAAAAGACATGATATAAAACTTTACAGATCATAAAGGAATTTTTGAGTCATACCTGACTAAGCTGTCTGCTCTATTAAATCATAATCACACAATTCCTCTTCTTGAAGATTTGCCCTCAAATATCCATTCTTTGATCAGTCCCTATCTTCTGGGTTTTCTAATTATATCTGTTTATTCACAATTCAACTATTGAGCAATGAAGCATTAAAATGTGTGTTTATTGGAGCTGTGTATATTTCCTCCATGATGATATGAGAATAGAATTTATGACACAATGCATTCAAAGGTGCTAAAGTTGCTCTTCATTGAATTGCCTACTCTTTATATAACAAAGGTAGAATTTTGCATATATAAGTAAAAGTTGTAGTTTTAAACATCATATTGTATCAACCAATTCTATTTAGTATACCAAGTAACTTTTTAAATTTGGTATAATTTTGGCCTTCGCACTTCATTCGAATTCTAATACAGTATTTTCTAAAAACCCAGTTTTTTTGTTGAATACTATGATATTTTAAGTGTATTTGTCTAGTAAATATTTTATGTATAATCTTAAAATCTTATTGATGGCTGCCTATAAATCCGGTACGGTAACTAATACAACATTTAAAATTTTGAATGAAACCGATCATTGATATCTTTTTTTCATCCATATTATATATGCAGATTCTCATCCACAGTTAGCATCATTTCCAATTTTCCACATCAATCAATGAAGACAAATGACAAGTTATAAGCCATGATTATCTGTATAATATAATGCTAATGATACAATTCTTGATTATATTTTAAGATTCTTCAATAACAATACATTATTGAACTCTATCATTTGGTTGGTGGGAAATATTTAGCCTACAAACATGGTACTAGTGATAGATTAGCACACATGATACTACAAATATGCCAGATCTGATCTTAGTCATGTCCAACATGATATTGATATTTTTTCTGGCCTCAAGCAACAGTGTTTCTCAGCTGCTAGATGAAATAGTTTTTCTGTACATCACATTTTAAATAATGCTGCCAAGAAATATGAAAATTAATGTTGTTTGAATATAATAAATGACATTTTCAATTAGTTGTTTTAAAAATACAGAAATAATCATAGTCGGGTTACATGCATTCACATTTATTTTAATGACAAATTTTCATGCTCCTCGTTTGTTCTCGACCGGACTTGAGTGCAAATTGACTGGCAAAAAGAAAAAAGAAGTCACGGGCACTTCTAATTGTACCAAAGAAACATCAAACACAAATTCCTAAAAACCTGCAAGTCACCACAAGAGAAGTATGTTTAGCTGCTTTTAATCTACTCTAGATTGTGGCTTACAGATGACCAACTTGATGAAAATCTACTTGTAACCAAAGCAAGATACAACAATGCATACCCCAATTTACAAAATATATGCAGCCTCATTCAAGCAACCATAGTTCGACAGAAATCGACATTTTAAAGGTCATTTGCAGGAAACTTTTCAAGACCTAATTTTGGATGAACTGTTTGTTCTACTTACGATGCCTCCGTTGCCTGGCACAAATTACCTAGAATACCCACGACAACATAGCTCCGGCCGAGATCATAACTAAGCTAATATAGATGTGCCTGCCATACTTGCGAACACCGGGGCAATTGTTCTGAGAAATTGAATTGAACGTGTTGCGCACAAAAGTACAATCTTCTAAATTGATGAGGAACGGAGTGTAATGATGTAACCCATAGCTCACAGTGACTGCAGAAGTCATCTGATTGTATGTGGTAGGCGTAACCCTTCCCACTGTAGTGCAAACACCTGAAGATGAAACATTACACACATAGTTTTCCCACACCTGCAAGCATTACAAATATCAATATCAGTGGGACTCAATTATAAATAACCTTCAAAGTAGGAAAACCACCATAGATACTAATACTTCCAAGTTTCAATATATAACAACCTAAGGTGGATTGGCTGATACATAACATTCATAATACAAAATTAAGTATGCTCTCCCAGCTCACTGGGACAGTATTTACAGAGTAATATTAGAATATATGATATACACAAAGTACTCTCTGCCTAGTTTCATCAAAAGTGAACTTAGGTGACAATTCGTGAAGTTAAAGATGATGACTAAAAATAACAGTTAGAGGTCATTTGCAGATACATAATGAAATGGTAATTAAGTATAAACAGGTATATGTGCATCCTTGGATCAACAATTTGTCATAAGATACCGATGATCATAGCAAGGTTAATATACTTTAAGTCAAAGATGGAACTTTAGTAGTAGCAAGCTTGATACACATCAGTGGTTTCAAAACATTAACGATTTACATTCAAGCTTTGCTTCCACTTCAAAAAATTATCTAGGAAATTCAATGCATGTCTCGACATATCTGAAATTTTGACTTACTTGTGATGCATTATCAAAGGTAACTTCATCGATTCTGCAATCTCGATCAGTCAAGTCAGAGTTGAATGGATTACATAGGACGGGCATCAATGGGCCAGATTGGTTGAAATTAAGAGGAGGTCTCACAAACGGAGGAAAGTTGCAATTCGACACATTCACAATGGCAAAATTAACAACATTCACAAGAGAGAAAGTGGTTTCCTTGCTCTGATACAAAGTAGCATTGGCAGTTGCCACATCCACGCACGGCAGAATGTCGTCCAAAGCAGTGTGTGAGGTTGGGTTATGAACCCATTCATCCAAAGAAACACATGTGTCTCCAAAAATACTAGCATAAAGAAGGAACTAAGTTTACTATGACACCTTAACAACAACATCAACACCAGATACTTGATCCAAGCACTTCCATAATTGACAAACGGGAGTGACATCTAGAAAGAATGAAACAACAGGGAAAAAAATCTTGCACAAGATAAAAACAGACATTCCGCACAAACAAGTCTTAAGCAAAAGTAAAGCACTTCATGATGGTAAAGAGTTAAACATTAAATCGATGAATAAGGCCCTCAAGGAGAGGGAATGCATTATTATTTGTAATTTACAAAAAAGTGGACCACAGAACTAGAAACAAAGACAAATTGTCAATCAACAGACAGCAAACATTATCTAGCTTTCTTAATTATCTCCAATTAAATGCATCAGAATCATCTTTGATAACATAACAAACAAAAAACCTCTAAAAAAAAAATGTAGTGATATTACAAAATTCATGATTAATGTACGAATAAAAGACTCCTTAAAAATCACTTGTTTCACTAATCAACGAGGCAGCCTTTTAAAGAACTCAAGAGTAAAGGACTTACTTGTGGAGAATAAGGAAAACACCGCAGAGTATAAATGTGCCAGTGACAAGAATCCAGCCAATTACTACCAATCTGCCAATTTAATTAAGTATATAATTACAAAACATCATCATCAAAAAGTGGATAATCTTAAGCAAATAAACCAGAAAGTCTCTCAGAAATAAGCATACATGTGGTCAAGAAATTGCAAACCTAGAAGTGATAACACTGCATAAGAACCAAAATGTGACCACTACAATTAGAACATATATGATTTCAAGTCATATATATACTACTGCAATTTTAGTAGTTAGACTCTTACAGAACCCAAGAAACGTCAAAAGCAGCATGACCGCAGCAACAATGATCAGAGCCAATCTCCTGATGGAGCCAAGAGTAGACAAATGAGCCAAAAGAAACTAATTAGCATCATTGGCCTTCTATTTAGTCAAATAACCAAAAAGAACAAAGAAAAAGACAGTAAACTTTACACATCATCTAAGAGATCATGTATCTTATCAGAATTGTCATCAACTCGACGTGTAAGATCATTAGTAGATGTGTTGATCCTTGTTTGAATCTCGTCAATGCGAGCTTGATCTGACGCTGACATGAAAAACTGGGCTACACCAAGACGCTTGGCAACAGATAAGATGCTAGAAAAGTTTCGAAGATTTTCAGCAGTGGTGTTTGCTTGGTGCACAGCATAATCCAAGGTACCAGTCCAGCTTTTATAGGCTTCTTCCTGAGCATGGTATAAGAGGGCGCAACCAATTCTGAAATGCAAATTATGAACTGCCATCAGTCTTTTTCCCTAACTTTCCAATGAGAAGTTTTTCATTGAAGATTAAAAAAAATGTCAACAATGAAATCGGCTGCACATCACCTACAAAAAATCTCATTGGTACAAGTTAAAGAAACAGACCCTGGCCTGATTCATAGTGGAAACAAACATCACCTTAGCACTTAACGACACTGATTAACAAACAGCAACTCAACCACCAAGATGATAAAGATCATACAAGTAGTGAAGGAAGAACGTTTAGAAAAATGAACCAAAGAAAACATTAATAGGCTAATTACATTAATCTGCAAAATGCCCACGTGAAGTTCAAGGAGAAATATATATCTATAATATTATTTCAGATGTAAAAAAGTTTCTTGGATTCTCTAGAATTTATGACTTATCAGTTATGAATAATGAAGCACAAAACAAACAAAATTCAACTTGAACTAATGCAAACAAACATCACCCTAAAACCACCATAAAATTAGTATTGAAGAAAATTGTCACAATAGGTCATCAACAAGGCGTGAGTTCGCTCACATTGCAGCACACGTGAAAATCACAAGTAGAATGACCGTGAATGCATGAGGTGTTCGAGAATAAGACCGATTTGAGCGGCGGCAGCAGCAAACATAGCAACAGATACACATTAAGATCAAGCCAAAGCCCACAAACCACAACGCACTGATAACGAACAAAGGAGCTGCAGTATATCCAACAGACTGCAACAGGAAACATTCGGTAAGAATTTACACATAAGCAAACTGGAAATATAGCAAGATCTACCAAAAAAACATAAGACAGATAAAAGCAAGAGAGAGCAGAAAAAAACGTACAGCCCAGTAGTGGACGTTGGTGATATTCCATCCACCATCATAACGTTTAAAATTATCTAAGGGATTCCTTCGATTGGTGCGTTCAGCAGCTAATATGAACGACGAATTTGGTAAAGCAGGGTCCATAGCAGGTGCCACAGCTTCTGTTGTCGATCTCCTCCGTAAGAACATTTCATCTACAATATTCCCTGCATTGCCCAATATTTAAAAGCAGATAGATCTCAACAACTTACCAATATAAGTGTCTGTATTTTTCTCCATATAACATTAACAACAAAACATTCACAACATTTACACCATAGAAAAAGCAGTCAACACTTGAGCATTGCAACCAGATGACTACCACAAGCCAAAAATAGAGTGAAGAGCAGCTAAGTGCTAACAAGTAGGCATAAGAAAATGACATGATTTGTTGGGGAATCAACAAGGAATGAGTTCCACCAAATAACCTTCACGTCTTACAACAAAGAGAGTGAAAAAACCTGGCACGTCCGAACGCCCAGAAGCACAGGCGCATAGGCTGCACAAAAAAGCAGCAACAAGAAGAAGAAGAAGAAGAAATCTAGAGAGACCCATGGCCCCTTCTCTTCCGGCCACTACAAAATCCAGACAAGAGAAAAATGGTCACAGATACTCAAAAAGAACCACCCATTTTTTTCTTAGATGTCAACGCAGAGACAAGGCCACCTTCCACCAAACCAAAGACCCGGCTGTGAAAACGCGCCTTGGGGAAGAAGAAGGTGACGACATTGATGGCAAAGCTCGGAGCTGGGAAGAGTGGAAAGATCGAAGGCTAATAATAGCAAGAAGAAAAAGTTCCTGTCTGGAGCTGATTGTGGGACACGTGTTTATTTATGACGAAAATACCCAAAAAAAGTGCATTATAATATCAATATCTTCTTTTTTGGGTTTTTTTTAAAAAATAATTTTTTTGGCTCCAAAACTAAAATATTTTAAAAAATTAAGACATAATTTAGATTGTATTAATCACTTCATGTCTCAATAAAATTTCGGGTAAATGACAGATAACACCCCGTTGCTAAAGTATCACTTATTTACTCCTCCTCGCCTTCATAAAAATAAAACTCATATACTTATGTACTTACGTTCACTAATAAGAGCTTTTTTTCTGATTTTATATTTATATTAAAATAATTTTCTTTTCATGTCATAGAAATTGGGATGTTTAAAAAATTACAAATGGGAATAAAAAATCAGAACTAATTTTTTATACAATAAATTACAAATTGGGCGGCGGTGGGCCTAGAGCGAGTGGAAGCGGCCATGGCTGTACAGTAAACGGAGAGAGCGCCTTGCATTGAAGACGAGGGTATTTAGGAAGATAAAGTTTAAGAGAGAGAGAACTTTTCGATAGAAGAGGATATTTTAGAGAGAGAAAACTTTAAAAAGAGAACTTTTTAGAGAGGGAGAGTTTGAGAGAGAAAACTTGGATTGTTCGAGGGAGAGGGAACTTTTTAGAGAGAGAGAGAGCTTGAGGGGGAGAACTTTTGAGAGAGAGAGAGAGGTTAGAGTTTTAGAGAGAGAGAGTGGACAAGAGAATTCTAGAGAGAAAGGGAGGTGGTGTTGTGAGCAAATTAGCAAACCCAAGTTAGATGCGGTAGTGGGTTTTATAGAGGCACATTGGGGTAGTTACGTCATTTCAAGTCCAGATAAAGTTTTGGATAGACGATCGGATAACACCCCTTGTTAAAAATATTACTTATTCACTTATGATCTGTATTATATTTTATAAAAAAATTTTCTATTTTTTTCAATTTTTTAAAATTTATTATAAGTTAGTTATTATTTTTTACTCGAGTAGGAGTCGAGGTAAAGTTTATTTACCAGACTACCCCCAACCTTCTCCCACCTATTTTCTTTTCCCGACACCTTTTCCCCCAAACCCTCGACACTGCCTCCAGTTGTCACCCCACTTTCGATTGATGCCGCTGTGCCATCGGCATGCCAGCCCGAATGCCCCTAGCCATCGCCTAGCCTCCACGATCCGAACTGCCGTGCTCTAGCGCTGCGCTCCCATCACCGTTGGTGATCGTAGCTATGATTAGAGACAATAGCATCCTCAACAATACCAATTGGATTAGGGAACACATCGTAGGTGTGAGATAGATGCTTAAGCTGCAATGAGAGCCATGGATGGACAAGTTCACAAGAAGAGACACCCAACATGTCTGAACTGTAGATGTCGTCACGGAGGAATATGCAGAGTGGGTACAAACGCATACTTTAGGTGTGGTCAACCAGAACATTGGGCAATGCTCAACGACAATAGCTAGCCCTTCTGGCACTACTACAACGACTAATGCTTCTAGTTACCCCGTTGCAACAACAAATAGGTCATAAGAACCAAGGATAGGGATAGAGAGGCAGTGGTCAGCAGTCACCGAGACAGTAGCAAAGGGCTCTGAATCAAAGAGGAATGATGGTTGTCATGATGGGACAAGAACAACTGGCTTTGGATCAGAGAGGAATCTGGATAACACTGCCAGCAAAACCTTCCACATTAGCACCACCACGAGTAAGGATGGACACAGCCACAATTGTTGAAACACTGGAGGATACGATATACGTGACAGACACATTCCACTTCAGATTTCAGATTTAGTGGATAGCTACGAGAGTGAAGCGTCTTTGATTTAAAATTTCGAGGAAGAAATTTTTATAAGGAGGGAAGGTTGTAAAACCCATAAAGGTTTTATAGTGAGAATCAGTCTGTTCGATCGCTATTTTCAGTCAAGTCAATTTCAGAACAAGCGTATTAAACTAAGGTCAGCCATGTGTTATAAACCATGAGAGTCATGCACGCTCAAGTACATAATGATAATATTAATAAGACAGCAGAAGAATAAGTTATTAGTAATCTATGAGAGTACGCCCAAATATTTTATATTATTTTAGTATTAGACTGTAGAATTATTTTTAGGCCGAATAATGCATTAAGATGCGTTATAGGGTAGTTTGAGTGGGTTATTAGTTATAGAGTATGTCATTGTAATGTTGTGGTGTATATTATATTTTATGAGATTTTTCCTATTTTTCTTGATTTTTTAAGGATTTATTACAAGTTAGTTATTATTTTTGACTCTAGTCACAGTCGAGTCAAGTTTTATTTAGGAGACTACCCCCAACCTTCTCCCCGACCTATTTTCTTTCCCCCCGACACCTTTCCCCCCAAACCCTCAACACCGTCCCTCCTCCATTACTAACGTTGCCTTCGACTACTGCCCCGCCTCCAATCGACATTACCGTGCTGCCCCAAATGCCCCCCGACCACTGCCTTGCCTCCATGACCTAAACCACCATGCCCTAGCACCTCGCTCCCATCGTCAATCCTGCCACCAGGGATTGTCGCCGCTGCCATCCAATTGCCGCCTCGATGTCGCCGACTCTCCCACAACCTTCCCTAACCAGAGTGGAGCCCAACACCACCCATCCTGGCCGGATCTCTTCACCCCCATCGTCAACCGCTCTGTTTAGCCATTTTTTGGCTAGCCACCACCTCCACTGACCTCATCAATGTCATAGACGCGTCAGGCTTGCCGAGCCAATGCCAACCATACCACATACCACCACCCCCTCACCGCTTAGCCGGTGCGACAACAGTCGCCAGAAAATCGTCGAAAAGTTGGCATGAAACCGTTTGGAAATCGCTGGAAAACTGCCGAAAAACCAGATTTGCTGGATCTTCTGTAAAACTCATCCAGTCGAACCTGATCACACTTCGGATACTGACGGGTGTAACACCTCAAATCCGGTTCACACTCGTGAACCGAATCGGCATGTTACCAGCCCTGGTTAGGTCGGCTAACCCGAACCTAACTCATACGGATCCAATCTCGGCGTCTTAAGATGTAGATACGACTTGTCATGCATGGATAAATTCATAAAACCCTAACATGATACTACATGGATGACATGCAACCAATTTTCACATCATTACAAGTACGGTAAAAATCATGAAATAAAACCGTCAGGGTCTCCCCTAAAAGTGCAATTATGGGCCCACCCTGTCAAAATAATATATATATATATATATATATATATATACACACACATGCATCCATGATTTCATTCACACAAAATCTAACATATTATGAATTCATTCTGAAGCTTGGGTCTCAACCCACTACGCTTCCACTGCTCAACTCTGATCATATGTTGCATTCTGTTATCGTGTCTTAGCATTTCATTCACATCATATCATCATGCTCAAACATTTAATCATGTCATTCACAATATAATAACATAATAATACAATATTAAACATTCAGAAATCTAACATGTGTGTGTACAAGACCTCATTGCTCCTCCGTCCAAGCTGGCTCCTCCAACTCGTGATTATTACCTACATATAGTATAAAAACACGTCAGTAACAAGTGTTACTGGTCCGGAAAATAAAATAACTATAACAAGCTGGCTATGAGAGCAAACTCTCATATGAAAGAAAACATCATACTCCACGTGAACACTCTGAAGGGCACTACTGAGGAGCCACTGGGCTGCAGACCCGGTAGCATCCCGAACTTACTGATCTGCTGCTGGTACTGTGCCACTCTCGGCACTTCTTTTTCAGTACTTCTCGTGAAACTTTATCCTAAGCCCTCTCCTTACCTCCATATTTCTCCTGGCCTTGAGCACGAAGGCCGAGTACTCTCAGGCAGTCGCCTTTAGTACCCTTTGGACCACAAGTCCAGACATGCGCTGTACTAAACAGTACCCGTAAACCTCCACGTTCTCCGGGTGTGAGGAACTCAAACGCGGAGTTGTCAGGATCCCTCGGGAATGGAACAGTCCACTGGCACTAATCCAGAGCCCGCTTTGACTGTCACGGCATCCTCTGCATGGTACGTGCAGTCGATTTCTCCATCTCTCGTCTCACTGAAAACGCGAAAACTACATATATATAGGGTTGGGTAGGGATTTATATAATAGGCCCGAAGGCAACTTGTGGTGGATCTTGTTTTCGAAATCATCCTCGAGGGGTTATTAATCCGAAAAACTGTTCGGTTAAATGGCCCGAGTTAAGTGGGATCCGATAAAACACCACTTAACCCGTCCTGCAGATAATAAAATAAACATACAATAGAAGAGTGTAAAACAGAGTCGAGTCCTAAACGGACCTGGTAGAAGCTCCAAGCGTGTCATCGCGCCTAGGCGGCGAGCTTCTACTCCGTACTTACACATCAAAACTAAATACTAACGCCCGCTAACTAAATGATGCATCAAATTCAATGATCAACACACTCACACAATCAACAACAATCAAACAATCATAAATATAAGTAATCCTAACTCATCCTATTCATACCAATTTTATTATGTTTTTCTAACTTATGTCGTGATCCATTATCATGATCCGACTCGATCTATCTCATTAGATCACCTACATTCATCCATTCAAATCATGCATATCATTACTTCTTTCATGCTCGAACTTTTATCATGCCAATCAATCAATCCTATCATACTGTGCTAACAATCATTAATTTTAAATAATCAAATTGGAGGTAATTATACCTCACGTCGTCGGCAATCGGCGACGGCTAGGGTTCCGTCGCGTGTCTCGGAGCTCGAATTCGGCGCTCCTCGGCATCCGACGTTCAATCGGGCTCGACTGGGTGAGCCCCGCGAAAGATCCGGTGAATTCCGGCGAATTCCAGAAATTCCGGTTTTTCGGCAGCTGCTGGCGGTTTTTCGGCGGCTTCCGGTGGTTTTCCGGCGACAATCGCCGACGGCACCTACTGGCCGGAAAGTGGTCGTGTTGGGTACCCTCGGAACCGGCTCGGCGAGCCCGACTCATCTACGAGGTCGACGCGGCCAACGGAGGTGGTGGCTCGCCGAAAAATGGTTAAAACAGGGCCGGCGGCGATGGGTGGCTAGATCCGGCCGGCCAGGGCGGCGATGGCCTCCGTGCTGGTCGGGGAAGGTCGCTCGAGGGCTGAGGGTGCTGAGGCGACCTCCTGATCGTGGCTCCGACGGTCACCGGCGGCGGAATCAATGACGCGACTAAAATGTAGCCGCGGCGCTAGGCGGCGATTCCGGCGTCACGGCGGCCTGGTAGCGGCCGGGGCTAGTCGGGGTGGCACAGCGACACCGTGGCGGGGCTAGGCAGGGTCGATCGGCGACCGGGCAGCGGCGGCAACGGCGGCGGCGGCGACGCACAGTGGCGGCGTCGCGGTAAGGGTCGGGGAAGAAGGTATGGGGGAGAAAAAGACTCGATGGCAAACTCGTAAATATTACTTGACTCGTCTCCGACTCGAGTCAAGTATAATAACTAAGTTGTATTAAATCCTAAAAAAATTCATAAAAATCGGGAAAAATACCGTAAAATCAAACAAATATCAAACATCGTAATGATATGCTCTAGAACTATCAACCCACCCAAAAGGCCCGTAACGCGTCCTAACGCGATAAATGGCCTAAAACTAATTATACGATCCATTATATATAAAAATAATAAAAAAATGACTGGCATACTCTCATATATCTGATAACTCATTCTGTTGTGCTGTGTTCATGACGTTATCATCATATACTTGGGTACGCCTGACCCTCATAGCTCATACACGCGACTGGCATCGGCTCGGTACACGTGTCCTGAAACTGACTCAACTCGAAAAAAATAACGGTCGACCTGACCGGTTCTGAATATAAAACCCTAACTCGAATTGTGGGTTTTACAACAGGTGCCAAATTCAAGTCTTGAGCCGCACAGTGAAACCATAGCCATCATCGATTGCCGACGATGTGAGGTATAACTCTGAGTTAATTATTTAAAATTGATGATTGTTAGCATTACATGCTAAGATTGACGAATTGTTGTGTTAGATATTTTTATTGTAAATAAAAATATGAATTTGCTTGATTGAATTGTATTAAAACGAATGTTAAGGAATGAATTAGGTAAACCAAGTAATTATCATAACCTAATACAACGTATCGTAAGAAATCTTATATTGATTGATGTATGTATGTTATAGGATGTGTAAATGCATTATGAGTAAGCGTTAGCTTTTAGTTTGATGTTTAAGTATGGAGTAGGAGCTTGCCGCCTAGGTGTCAGATCACGCTCGAAGCTTCTGCTAGGTCTGTTTAGGACCGTTCCTTGTATTACGCTCTATTTCATTGTGTGTTTGTTTTATTATTTGTAGGATAGGTTAAGTGGCATTTTATCGGATCCCACTTAGCTCCGGTCATTTAATCAATCAAACTTCCGGATTAATAACCCTCGAGGATGAGATCCCTCCAGTTTGATTTCAAAAATAAGATCCACCACATTTGCCTTTGGGCATATTTTATAAATTCCTTCCCAGACCTATAGATAGTTTTATCGGGTTTCAATGAGACGAGAAATGGGAAACCGACTTGTATGTACCATGAGCGGGTGCACGTGGCAATCAAGCGGGCTCTGGATTAGTGAGCTGGATGTTCCATACCTTAGGGTCCTGACAACTCCCGTTTTGAGTTCCTCACCCTTGGAGAAACATGGAGGTTTACAGGTACTGTTTACTACAATGTATATCTAAATTTGTGGTTCAAAGGGTACTAAAGGAGATTGAATGAGAATACTCAATTTTCATGCTCAAGACTAGGAGAATTATGGAGGAAAGGAGAGGGTTTAAGATATACAGGTACTCATAAGGGACTAGGAAAATGAAAAAATGCCTAGAGAGGAATCAGACCAGTCAGTTCCCAAATGTGCGATGGTAGCCTCCATTTTGGTCTGATGGCTTCTAATGTTGCGGCGGCTTCCACTATGATGGCTCCAGCTAAGAAGGCTTACTGAGCTTGGCTCTAGATCGGCTAGACATTGTCTCGCTGTGAACATGAGTAGGGCTACCTTTTCTGGGTGAAGGAGGCCATAGAGTCCTATTCTTAGTACTTTGAGTTCTTACCATGATTACCCCTACTCACTGATCTAATCATGAAAATACTGCCACACTACCCATTGGTGAGAAATCTGTAAATCAAAGACAACAAGGACAGAAATATATACCTGCTAGCTGGACTTGGAGCAATCTTTGCACACACATTACATATGAAAATATCTTCCAACTAAATCGACCGAGAGTTGTCTCTGATACTAAAAACTGTAACACCCCAAATCTAGTTCATGTTCGGGAACCAAACCGGAATGTCACTGGTTCCGGTTAGGTCAGCTAACTCGAACCAAACCCATGTGGATGTAGTCTCGGCGTCTCAAGATGGAAGATGTCCATCACTATGAATGGATGAATGCACAAAAATAAACCTAAGATGCTACTACATAGATGATATGGCAACTAATTCACATACCCAATAATTACTAAAAAAATTGATAAAATTCATAAAATAAAATGGACAGAGTCTCCCCTAAAAGTGCAATTAGGAGCCATCCTATCAAATTAACATATACAACATATATAAATAATTAATAAAACGTTCACACAATAAATTCATTCAACTGTATAAATTATTTATGTATTCAGTCTCGACTCATGTAACGACCCAGCCCAAAGTGCAATGTAATGGGCTAAGTCATTTCTTTAAAATGGGTACCCCAGAAGTTAAAGATCTATAGTCCATTCCCACTTATAAATATGATCTTCTCCCAGTAGGTATTAGATGTGGGACTAAGTTGAGGGATCTCACAACTCAATTGTTGATTTACCTTCATCTTACTTAACTGAACTAAGTCTTGACCCATCTGTGCATTCTAATCACTTTTCACATTAATTCTAGGCCTTGACTTACTTGTTATAATTTATCAATGTCTAAACATATTTATTAATATGTCATCGTTAGTGATCTTTCTACTGTAAGATACATCATATCACACCACATCATCATGTATTGCATTTATCATCCTCAAAATATTAAACATGCTATCATGTGACGTGTGTATGCAAGAGACGTCATTGCTCCTCTATCCAGGCGGGCTCATCCTACTCATGATCATTACCTATATATATTATAAAAACAAATCAGTAAAGAGTGTTACTGGTTCAAAAATATAACTAATATCAAATTGGCTATGAGTGCAAACTCTCATATGAAGGAAAACATTCATATACTTCTCGTGAACTCTCTGAAGGGTACCTACTAAGGAGCCAATGTGTTGCAGACTTGGTAGCATCCCGAACTGACTGCTCTACTACTACTGATGCCTCTCTCGACATTTTCTCATTTTATTTTCTGGTCCCTCAGGACTACTAATATATCCTAAGCCCTCTCCTTACCTCCATAATTCTCCTGGCCTTGAGCACGAAGACCGAGTACTCTCAAGCAGTCACCTTTAATACCCTTTGAACCAAGAGTTCAGACATGCGTTATACTAAATAGTACCTGTAAACCTCCATATTTCTCCAGGTGTGAGGAACTCAAAATGGGAGTTGTCAAGATCCCTCGGGATTGGAATAGGCCGCTCACTAATCTAGAGCCCGCTTTGACTGGCACGTGCACCCACTCATGGTACGTGCGAGTTAGTTTTCCCATCTCTCATCTCACTGAAAACTCGATAAAACTATATATAGATATGAGAAGGAATTTATATAATAGGCTCAAAGGCAACTTGTGGTGGATCTTGTTTTTGAAAACATACTTGAGGGATCTCATCCTCAAGGGTTACTAATCCAGAAAATTGGTTGATTAAATGGCCCGGGTTAAGTGGGATCCGATAAAATGCCACTTAACTCATCCTGCAAGTAATAAAATAATACACAATAGAATAGAGCGTAAAACAAGAAACGAGTCATAAACGGACCCGGTAGAAGCTCTGAGCGTGTTCTCGTGCCTAGGTGGTGAGCTTCTACTCCATACCTACACTTCAAGATTAAATAGTAACGCCCAGTATAATGCATGAATGCTACACTCTTCATCAATCCATGTAAGACAACATCTATTTACATGCATTTGAATTCAAACTCTAATTCATTATTATCATTTATTAACATGCATTTAAATTTAAATCAACACCTATTTCCAATCACACCTAAATCATAAAACAATCAAATAAAATTGGATAAATTTCAATACCTAATCATCAATCATGCGGCGATGGTGACAAGGTTGTGGCCGGCTCGAGTGAGGATCGTGGGGAAGAGGGAAGGGAGAAAAAGAAGAAGGAAGTTGGGTGAGGATGATGGTGGCGGCTAGATGGTGGCAATGTCAGAGGTGTGGAATAAATAGATGTCAGGGGGGAAGAAAATGAGTGGTCGGTGAGAAAAACGAGTGGTCGGGGAGAAAAATGAATGGTCGGTGAGAAAAACAAATGGCTGTTTCTTAAATCTTGACTCCACTTCGATTCGAGAAAAATAATACTAACTTGTAATAATTCTAAAAAAATCCATAAAAATAGAGGAAAATCCCATAAAACATAATACACATCACAATATTACAATGACATGCTCTATAACTAATAACCCACCCAAACTGCCCGTAACACGTCCTAATCTTTATTCGACTTAAAAATAATTCTACAATCTAATTAAAATAAATAAAGAAAAATCTGGGGTACTCTAATATATTCTGATAACTCATTCTACTGTTGTCTTATTGACATTATCATCATATATTTGGGCACACATGACTTTCATGGTTCATAACACAAGACTAGCATTGGCTCAATACGTATATTTTGAAATTGACCTGACTAAAAATAACGGTCGAACTGACCGGTTCAAACTATAAAACCCTAACTTGAGTCACGGGTTTTACAAAAGCCACATTTCATCATATGTATTTAAGTTTTTGTTATTTTTCTAAAGCAAATGTAGTGCATCTTGCATATGATAGTGAATTATTATGGGTTTAATTTACTATATTTCATCATATTAATGAGGCTGTTATATCAACATTTAGGTTAATTTAATAGCTTGAATATTTTTTTCTTGCATTGATTGTTTCTCTTTTATCAAAAGTAGTTGAAATTCTCATTCACTTAATGGGTTTTTTTCTTCAATTGAACTCAAAATCGATAACTCTTTACATTTTTAGATTTTATTTAATATATATATATATATATATATATATAATTTTTGTTAAGTATGATAAATCACAAATATATTTCTCACAAAAATGCATAAACGCGCATGAGAAGAACAACTTAATTACCCTCATCATGTGTTCTAGATAATCAGTCATCCTTGTGAGTTTAACCCTACAAGTGCCGAATGGATCCTCACAACCCCTCTTATTTGCTAACATAATTCTAATAACTAAGTTCAAATTTATAATTCTAAATCAGGTTTAAATAGTCGAGTTCTCATTTAACCTAGCAATAAACTTCAAGTAATTTGGCAATGCCCCACCAAGTCTAATTTTTCCTTTGACATCACAATTCTAACTTATTCATACAAGTCATCCGTGTGTGTGTGTGTGTGTATATATATATATATATATATATATATATATATATATATATATATATATATATATATATATATATATATATATATATATATATATATATATATATATATATATGCTCACTCTTTGTGATTTACAAATTTCAAGCCAATTTTTCGATCAAGACAAAAAGATGGGACAATAATCTAATCTAATTCAATGTAAAAAGACATGATATAAAACTTAACAGATCATAAAGGAATTTTTGAGTCATACCTAACTAAGCTGTCTGCTATATTAAATCATAATCACACAATTCCTCTTCTTGAAGATTTGCCCTCAAATATCCATTCCATGATCAGATGTTTATTGGTAGAGCTACTAATTAAGCGAGCCAACTCATGATCATTTGGCGTTTGGTTCGGCTTGACTCAACTTGAAACTCAATATTTAAATGCACGAACTCAAACTCAAATCCTACGAGTTGAGCTTGAGCAAGGTAGTGTTCAACTCGACTCGGTTATAACTCGAAATCGACTCGTAGCTCGACTCGAACTTGACTCGATAATATAATATAATAATATATGTAATATCACTTGCCTACTCAAAATACATTTAAAATCATAAATATATGTTATTATTGACTACGTACTAAGTAATGGTGGTGGGTGTTTTGTTTTTTATTTTATATTTTTTTAATCAAAGCTGGGTTGTCCTTATAATTGAACGATCCAAGTTTGAGACAGAAATATTATTTGCCTCTGTTAAGATAGTCTTTATATATATATATTAATAAGTTTAATTGTAACTAGTTATATTTATTTATATACAATAAAATAGCAAAGTAGCAGGATAGCTCAATTGGGAGAGTGTTAGATTGAAGACCATGAAGGTCATGTGTTCAATCCACGCTCATCACAAATTTAATATCATTTTCCCACCCTAAGGAAAGGGGGGAAAAGAAAATAATAAAATAGGACAATAGCGAGCTGGTTTTGAGCTTGTCAAAATTAAATAGTTTAAGTGTATTCGAGCTTAAACAACATAAAAAATATTTGAGTTGATTTCAAGCATATATGTTCAAAACTCATTCGAATCGAGTTCAAGAACTTGTCAAAATTAAATAGTTTAAGTGTATTCGAGCTTAAACAACATAAAAAATATTTGAGTTGATTTCAAGCATATATATTCAAAACTCATTCGATCTTGAGTCGAGTTCAAGAACAAGCTGAATGACATGCATTCAAAGGTGTTAAAGTTGCTCTTCATTTAATTGCCTTCTTTTTATATAACAAAGGGGAAATTTTGCATATAAGTAAAAGTTGTAGTTTTAAACAACATATCGTATTAGCTTGTTCTATTTAGTATACCAAGTAACTTTTTAAATTTGGTATAATTTTGGCCTTCGTACTTAATTTGTATTGTAAAACCCGTGATTCGAGTCAAAGTTTTACATTAGCGAACCAGCCGGTTCAACTGTCGGTTTGAGTTGAGTCAGTTTCATGAACAGTGTATTGAGTCGAAGCCAACCGTTAGTCATGAGCAATGAGG
The DNA here is from genome assembly GCA_033002965.1 of Piper betle. Taxonomy (NCBI): domain Eukaryota; kingdom Viridiplantae; phylum Streptophyta; class Magnoliopsida; order Piperales; family Piperaceae; genus Piper; species Piper betle. Next base: position 74,385 of record JAURVB010000460.1, on the reverse strand, counting down.
GTTACGTGTACCTGAGTATATGATGATAATATTGAAAAAATGATGAGAAATAAGTTATCAAAGTATATGAAAGTATGAAGTATATATTTTTTATGTATTTGATAGTAGAATTATTGTTAGGCCAAATAATGCATTAAGACGTGTCATAGGGCAGTTGTTAAGTGTTTAAAATATACAATATTTACCCAAATTTTTTATATGATTTTATACTTTCCGGGTATAAATATTATTAATTAGGGGATATTTTTCGATATATTCTAGTTAATTAATATTTTATAAGATATGCTTAATTTTAAAGTTTTAATGTAGAAAAAGATGAAACAAATTAAGCTTAGGATTTGTTGGTTAGAGCATTGGACCCCACCCGTTGATGGCTACAATTTTGATGACGACAAAGCTCCATGTGGATGGCTATACTTAACTTTGGCACTGATCTCGGGGAATTGGAAACCTCATCGGACATCATAATCAATTAGTCCATATCGAATTTTGGAATTCATCCTCGAATTCTTGTATCTCTTGGCCATCTTCTCTTCTATATAAAGGGGTGGTCATTTGTTGTTGAGGATATCTCAACTTTTGGCTTAGCAGTTTAGTGAAAGAAAATATTTCTAGTTTTTGTAATTTCTTTCTCTTTCATAATAAAAATTAGTTTCTTCTTTCTAATGTTTTCTATTTTTTATTATGGAGTAGTCTTATATTTCGTTCTAGAGAAGAATTGAACTTAACATGATTTAACTAAATTTATTTCAAGCACTTACTCTTTTATTCAATCGAATTGTTTGAATTATCTTGTTCTAAATACTAAGAGTAGATTGATCACCTATATTTTAGATCATGAGGTTTAATTAGATTTTAAGAGAAATTAATTAGATTAGTCATTGATAATTCATCATATGACAAGTCTTTTGACTTGTTTGTCGTTGTGGTTGGAAGATACACAACACCGTATGCGATTGTAAGGCAATTCTTAATGCATTATTTTGTTGATTAATCAATTATCCTTGGGAGGTAGAAACTGAGGCAAAATAATAGAGGCATGAAGGAGTGGGAGCCACCATGTCATATAATTATCCTACATCGACAATCCGAGTGAAGAAATTCGCCTTTAATTTAAAGTTATTACTTAGATTTAGTTAAGTCAGTTATTTTTTATTCTTCATTTTATTTTCTTTAATTAATTTAAAGAAATCCATCTCTCAGTGGGATGATACTTGATTTTATCATTATATTACTTGTTTCGACTGTATATACTTGCATGTCATTGAAATTATTCAAACAACAGTTTGGGTGGGTTATTAATTATAGAACATGTCATGGTGGTGTTATGGTGTGTTTTTTTTTTGGGAATTCCCCTTATTTTTTGGATTTTTTAAAAAATTTATTACGAGTTAGTTATTATTTTTGACTAAAGTCGGAGTGAGTCAACTTTTATTTACGATATCGCCACCAACCCATTTCTTCCCCCCTCGATGCTTTTCTCCCCCCAAACCCACGACGCCGCCCACCTTCTCCATCGTTGATGTTGCCTCCGGTCGTCGCACCACCGCTGATAGATGCTGCCGCTCACTGCTAGAACATTGCCGACCATTCCCCCTGTCATCCGACCGTCACTTGGCCTCTACGACCATTCCCCTTGCCTCCTTATGGCACTTTTGTTTTTTGGCGAATGCCCTTTGGCAGCAGTTTGGGTGGGTTATTAATTATAGAACATGTTATGGTGTGTTTTTTTTTTGGGGATTTCCCCCTATTTTTTGGATTTTTTAAGATTTATTACAAGTTAGTTATTATTTTTGACTCAAGTCGGAGTGTGTCAACTTTAATTTACGATCTTGCCACTGACCCATTTCTTCCCCCCTTGACGCTTTTCTCCTCCCAAACCATTTCTTCTCCATCGTTGATGCTGCCTCCGGCAGTTGCACCACAGCCGATCGATGTTGCCGCTCACTGCCAGAACATCGCTGACCATTCCCCCTGTCATCCGATGGCAGAATCAGCAACAGGTAAAGGGGTGGCGTCAAGGGTTTGGAATAAATAGGTGCCAAGAGGGAAGAAGACGAGGGGTCGGGGAAGAAAAAGAGTGGTCATAGAGGGGGGGGAGCGGGAATGGAGGAAACGAGTGGTTGGGGGAAGAAAATGAGTGGTCGTCTTGTAAATAGAACTTGACTCGACTCCAACTCGAGTCAAATATAATAACTAATTCGTAATAATTCTTTAAAAAATCCAAAAAATAGGGGGAAATCTAATAATACACACCATAACATCACAATGACATGCTCTATAACTAATAACCCACCCAAAATACCCGTAACGCGTCCTAATCGTTATTTAGCATTGCAACCAAACCTGACGTATCCAGAAGATGCAGTTCAGATTATAGATCACAAAAAGATTCTCCAAAAAAACAAAGTTCCCTAGTATAAGTGCAATGGACTCAAATAGGAGTTGAAGAATCTATATGGAAGAACGAGGATGAGATGAAGAAGCGATACCCAGAGATATTCAGTGACCAGCTTCACAACCAGGTACCTTACTAGAGATTTTTTTCTAGATTATGGATGAGTTTAAAACTTCCTTGGTTAAAATTTCAGGGACGAAATTTTTCTAAAGAGAGACGGTTGTAAAACCTGTGACTTGAATCAGAGTTTTACATTAGTGAACCAGTCGATTCGAGTCGAGTCAGTTTCCTTAACCGCGTGCTGACTTGAGGCTAGCCATGAGTCATGAGCGATGAGGGTCATATGTACCTGATTATATGATGATAATATCAAAAAGATGATGAGAAATGAGTTATCAGAGTATATGAAAGTAGTCAGTGCTTTTTTTAATGTATTTGATTGCAAAATTATTTTTAGGCCGAATAACACATTAAAACACTTTTAAGGTAGTTTGGGTGGGCTATTAGTTATAGAACATGTCATTGTGATGTTATGGCGTGTATTGTATTTTTTGGATTTTTCTCTATTTTTTGGATTTTTTAAGGATTTATTACGAGTTAATTATTATTTTTGACTCGAGTCGGAGTCGAATCAACATTTATTTACAATATCGCCACCGACCTATTTCTTCCCCCTCGACCCTTTTCTCCCCCCAAACCCTCGATGCCGCCCTCCTTCTTCGTCGTCGACACCGACTCTGGCCACCGCACCATCGCCAATCGATGCCGTCATTCACTACGAGAACATTGCCGACCATTCTCTCTGCTTTCGACCATCACCCGACCTCCATGACACGACGAAGCCGAGTGTTTGCCTCAAGCTCCCATTGCTGATACCACCACCAGCGACCGTCACTATCGCTGTCCAGTCATAGCCTCGACATCACTGACCCTCCTACGACCATCCCAGACCAGAGTGGAGCCCAACACCGCCCATTCCTGCCAAATCCCTTCACCCCACCTCCAATAACCTTGTTTTGCCATTTTTGGCAAGCTGCCACCTCTGCTAACTGCGTCAATATCGTAGACGCGTCAGGCTTACCAAGTTGGTGCCAACGGTACCCCATACCACTACCATCCCACCGGTAGCCGCTGCCAACAACAGTGGCCGGAAAATGGCCAGAAACTGTCAAAAAACTGCCACAACCCACTAGATTCGTTGGAATTTACCAAATCTTCCTCTTGACTGTCGAATTCGAGCTCCAAGACACGTGATCAAACCTTAACCAGTCATCAATTGCCGTCAATCATCGTTGCCGATGACACGAGGTATAATTACCTCCAATTTAATTATTTAAAATTGACAATTATTAGCACATCATGCTAAGATTGATTGTTTGACATGATGAATGCCTTATAGTGGATGAAGTGATACTTGTATGATTTAAGTTATGCTTAATGAATGCTTAATGAATGCAACGTAACTTAGAAAAACATAATAAAATGCTATTCTAATAAGGATTGTTGATTGTTTGATGGATGATGACTGTATTGTGAGTGTGATGTTCATGATGAGTTTGATGCATTATTCAGTTAGCGGGCATTAGCTTCTAGATTTGATGTGTAGGCACAGAGTAGGAGCTTGTCGCCTAAGTGTGCAACCACGATTGGAGGTTTTACCAGGTCTGTTCAGACTCGATCTCGATTTATTGTTTCATTCTATCGTGATTTATTTTAACAGGTAAGAAGACGCGTTGAGCGGTAGATTTATTGTATCCCACTCCACACATGCCATTTAGCCGATCGTATTTTCGGATTAATAACCCGCGAAGATGAGATCTCTCGAGTTGTTTTCGAAACTCAGATCCAACTCACAATGCCTTCGTGCATATTATATTGAAATCCCTACCCGGGCCTATGTATATATAGTTTTTTGTATTTTCAGTGACATGTGAGACGAGGGAAATCGACAGCCACGTCTTGAGATAGGGCATGTGTTTGTTAAAGAGGGCTCTGAAATTGGTGAGCGTTCGTTCTATTCCTGAAGGATCCTGATAACTCCACCTTTGAGTTACTCAAACCTCGAGAAGTGTGAAGGCTTATGGGTATTGCTATGCAATACATGTCCAGGATTGTGGTTTCAAAGGGTACTGAAGGCGCATGCTTGAGAGTACTCGACCTTTGTACTCAGGGTCATGAGTACTACAGAGGATGTAGAGGGCTGAGAGGAAAGAGAATGATTTTTTCACACAAAAGAATAGTTTAAATTGGACAAGGAAAAAGAATGAGATGGAAAGAGAATGTTGTCGTGTGAAGTCGACGACTCCCATTATTGCCCTTATGAGAGTTATTGAGGAAGAATAATGAAGTTTTTATTCAATAGGAGGGTTAGCTTTCTTGTGTCATTTATTATTAGTTATTTCTGGACCGGTTACACTCGTTATTGATGTTTTTTTATTATATATATAGGTGAGAACAACAAGGAATGAGTACTGTTAGGACTGCGGAGGAGCAGAAGTGAAATCGCGCACACATGTACCCATGACTGTAATTGGTGATTTATTGAATTGTGTAGATAAATGAAATTTGAATGTTATTCTATAAACTGTCATAGACATTATGCATGTGAATGACAATGGAAAGTGGAAAATAAATAGGGTGAGCAATAGAGTGAGGATAACTAAAATGTGAAAAACATGTGTTTAGACTGTGTTTTCGATTTTTATTGTTATAAATATTTACTACTTGTCATTGATAGGGTGGTCTCTATTGCACTTTTAGGGGAGACTCTATCTATTTCATTTTCAAAATTTATATTTCTTTCAAACTTATCGCTTGTTTGGTCTTTTTGTTTACTTGTTTGGATATCATAATATGCATGTAAGACAATGTTAGAACCCAAACATCTCATCCATACTTTGCATGCTGCATCATCATTTTGAGACACTGAGGGTAGATTCGGGTTGGCTTAACCGAATCCAATAAATTAGCGAACGATTCAGTCATTAGTAACATTTTCAAGTTGGTTCACGGATGAATCGAAACAGGGTGTTACACGTATCCAATTTTCTAATCCAGTATTTTCTAAAAATCCAGTTTTTTTTGTTAAACACTATGATATTTTAACTATATTTGTCTAGTAAAATATTTCATGTATAATCTTAAAATCTAATTGATGGCCATCCATAAATCTGATACGGTAACTAATACAATATTTAAAATTTTGAATGAACCGATCATTAATATTTTGTATGCCAAATTGCCAAACAGCCATTATCTTTTTTTTTATCCATAACAGTAGGGCTGCTAATTGAGACAGCCAGTTCGTGAGCATTTGACATTCAGTTCGGCTCGACTCGACTTGAAACTCGACATTTAAATGTCGAGCTCGAACTCAACTCAAACTCAAATCCTACGAGCTGAGCTTGAGCAAGGTCGTGTTCAACTCAACTCGACTCAGCTATAACTCAAACTCGACTTGATAATATAATATAATAATATACATAATATCACTTGCATACTCAAAATATATTTAAAAATGTGACAGAGGATATAATTTTGTAATAAAATATACTTCTTTGGATTTTTTCCCAGCTTCCAATTTCCAATCATCTCTTTCCTCTACGGTTTCCAAAAATTCTTCCATGTGTTATCGCCTTATCTAGTTAATGATCATCTATAAAAAACTATCACATAATTATATGAAAAAGAAAAAAATATTAATAGAGAATGCACACTTATATTAAAAATTTCTCCCATGTTTGCTAAAAACATGATATGAAAAATACTTATATAAAAAAAGGAAAGGACTAAATCAAACCCCAAAAAATAAATACGCAACAAATATACATAAAATAGAAATCAAACATAGAAAATTATGTTATTTTTAAAACAATATCAAAAAATTTAAATTGGCTTAATTCAATTTAATTATATAGCATTTTATTAGATTTTATTATATTTTATTTAGTATTTTTGGGATTTATTTTATTATTATTGACTCGAGTCGGGAGTGAGTCAACTTTTATTTTCAGAACTACCCTTGCATTCATTTTATCCTCTACTGAAGTGTCGCTTCATCTTCTCCTAGGCGGCTGGGCTGGCAGACCTCTACTTATAGATGCGCCGCGCCTCCCCTGTCCGGCAACCTTCATCTCTGACCATTGTTCCCCCGTCCTTCCCCCCCCGAAGAGTGGCCTGACTTCCCCAGCATTCACGAAGTGCAACTCTTTCTCTCCCGAAGTAACACCCCGTTTCGGCTCACCCGTGAACCGACCCGGAAATGTCACCGGCGACCGAACCGTTCGCTAATCTACTAGATTCGGTTAAGCCGACCAGGATCTACTCTCGGCGTTTCAAGATGGAGATGCAAATGTGAAATGCATGAATGAGAACGATTGGGTTCTAACGCGGTCCTACATGCATGCTATGATGTACAAGCAAAATAAGACAAAACAACAAATGCGAAACCAAAAGAAAATATATACTATTTTATGAAAATACGGTAACACATAACAATCTACCATGACATTCAATTATTATCTCATTCGTTTTTACCTGAGCCGAGTCTGAACTCCAAGGCTCCCTACTCATTCATATTTATCAGTTCGTTTCATAACAAGTAATTCATTCAAGCAAACACATCAAAATTTTCATTTACATAACAATAACACACCATCATTATACATATGTTACACGCGGCAGGTACATGTGTGCGCGGTTCCGTGCTGCTCCTCCGCAGTCCCGACAGCTTTCATCGCTCGCATTCCTCACCTACATATATATAGAAAAACCGTCAGTAACGAGTGTTACCGGCCCGGAAAATAACTAATATCAATCTGGCACAGGAGAACAAACTCTCCTGTTGAATCAAAACCATATACTTCCTCAAGAACTCTCATCAGGGCACATACAGGAGCTGTCGCCGTCGGGCCGTTGCCCTCGGGTCAACAGCGTTCCCCTTTCTCTCTCATTCTCATACCTTGGCCATTTCTCTATCGCTTCTCGCATCAAATTTCATTCCTTACCGCCCTTTGCACCTTCCATATTACTCCTGGCCTTGAGCACAAAGGCCGAGCACTCTCAGGCAGTCGCCTTCAGTACCCTTTGAATCACAAGTCTAGACATGCGCTGCATTGCAGTACTCGTAAACCTCCACACTTCTCCGGGTTTGAGGAACTCAAAGGTGGAGTTGTCCGGATCCTTCGGGAATGAAGTGGGTTCTCCCCAGCTCCAGAGCCCGCTCTTCCGGGCACACGCCCTATCTGAAGACGTGGCCGCAAGTAACCCTCATCCCATCTCTCACCAAAAACGCGAAACTATACATATATAGGCCTGGGTTGGGATTTATACAATAGGCCCGAAGGCAACTTGATCTAGATCTGAAGTTCGAAAACAAACTCGAGGGATCTCATCCTCGAGGGTTATTAATCCGAAAAAAGAACTGTTGGCTAAATGGCCCGAGTTAAGTGGGATCCGATAAAACTCCACTTAACTCATCCTGCACATGATAAACCAAATACACAATAGAATAACGTAAAAATAGAGAACGAGTCCTAAACGGACCTGGTAGAAGCTCCAAACGGGTCCACGCGCCTAGGTGGCGAGCTCCTACACCGTACCTACACAATCAAGCTAAAAACTAACGCCCGCATGATGAATCACACAACCTATAGCATGCACACACAATCAACACAATCACGCATCAATCAACACACATCAACCTATATCAATTCTAGCAAGTCTACTTAGGCTAGTTTGTATTAGATCAAGATCATTACCTAGTTACCCTAATTAGTTTCTTAGCCTCCATTTTTAACACCACTCAACCAAACAATTTCATATTTCTATTCTTAATCAAACCTACATTAAAATATATATATATATATATATATATAACACACACACAAATCCTGGCATGCAATTCTAATAACCAATATTTTTAAATAATTAAATTAAAATAAATTATACCTCGCGTCGTCGAAAATCGGCGACGGGTAGGGTTTCCGTTTCGTGGCTCGAAACTCGAATTCGACACCTAGCGGCGTCCGAAGTCCGATCAGATTGGACCGGGTGCGTTCGGCGGATGATCCGGCAAATTTCCACGAATCCAATTTTCCAGCGGTTCCGGCGGTTTTCCGGCGAGTGTCGGCGGTTTTCCGGCGGATTCCGGAAGTTTTTCGGCAATGATTCGGGACGGGGCAATCAGGGGGTCTATCGGCACCAGCTCGACGAGCTTGGTCCAATGGTGGTGTCAAACAAGGTAGCTGGGGTGCTGATGGCCGTCGGCGGCGGCGTCGAAAATGGGTGGTGGCGGCGGCGTGCTCCAATCGGGGCTACGGCCGGCCTCGACGGCGGTCGGGATGATGGGGGAAACGTCGGCGACGACGAGGGGTGGTCGTCGGGGTCACAGCGGCGGTGGCGCAGCCCAGACGACGGTGGAATCAGGCTCGGAGTGGCGACGGCCGAGGCGGTCGGCTGTGGCGGCGACATTGTGGCGGGTGCGTCGGCGAGGCGATGCGGTGGTTCCGGCGGCGGTGGCGACAGTCAACCGCGGTGGCGGCGACGAACAAAGTGGGCGGCGAGGGTTTGGGTGAAGAAGGGTCGGGAGGGAGAAAAATAACCTCAATGGCAGTTTCGTAATTAAGTATTGACTCGCTTCCTAGTCGAGTCAAAATAATAACTAGTTCGTAATAAATTCTAAAAAATCTAGAAAAATATGGAAAAAATTCCATAAAATAAAACAAACACAATAACATCCAAATGGCATGCTCTATAACTAATAACCCACCTGAATATGATCCAACGCGTCCTAATTCGTCATTCGGCCCTAAAAATATTCTACGATAAAATAAAAATAACAATCAATACTGCATACCTCCATATACTTGATAACCCATTTTTCATCATCTTTCAGGCATTATCATCATACACTTGAGCATACATGACCCTCATCGCTCATAACTTACAGCTGGCCTCAACTCAGCTCGCAGTCCATGTAGCTGACTCGACTCGAACCAACGATTGAACTGACTGGTTCACTCCCGTAAAACTCTGACTCGAGTCACAGGTTTTACACCCGACCACCTTCGTCTTCTAGTCACTGCCGTTGTGGCCGACCGGAGTCTTCATCTCTGACCACCTTCCCTGATCCATTGCCGTCCTCCGCCCGGACTGCGGCCTGAGTTCCCCGACGTCCTCGAAGTGTAATCTTCCTCCTAGCGGCCTTCTTCTTCTAGCCACCACCGCTGTCACCGCCGTAGCCACTGTTGTGAAATTGTAAGAAAGAAAACACCAAAGAAAATACCTGTCGACTTAGCTAAGGACAGCTTCACACAACAAAAGTCTTCCATCTCAATTGACCAAGACATGACTCTGATACCAACTTGTAACACCTCGATTTCAGTTCACATAAGAACCAAATCAGAAATGTTATGAACCGAAATAGATCAAAACAACCTTCTTGGTGTCATGAGAATGGAAGATATTATTAAATACTTGTCAAAACACATCAAACGTAAATAAAAGTAAGAAAGTAAATAAATGCTTTGAGCTCAAGTATGTGTAGCGTTTATGTGTCCTTCCACCAAAGTCGATTCAGGATTTACAAGACCTACATATATTATATGAAAACCGTCAGTAACAAATGTTACTAGTCTAAAAAATAACTAATAGAATTTGATAAATGGGTATTCCATTACCCACTAAATCTTATGAAACTTCAAGATTGCCTCACACTGGGCGGTAAGCAAACATACTTAAGCGACTGCTGGCTCACATGCATGGCTCATAATCATATTCATACATACATACAGCGCTTACGCCCTCATACTTTCCATATCACCTGCCATGGTACTCGAGTGGCAAAAGGAACAGTTAAGTTAGTGCCACATATTCCAGAAATACGCTGCATTACGTAGTACCATCATACACTGCAATACCTCATTGTTTGAAGAAGTACTAGTGCGATTCATACATATCTACATACCGCTCACTCTATTATTCGTGAAATTCTTAAAAATGTGTGTACTTATATAATAGGCTTAGGAACAAAGCTTATATCATATAATTCTAGAGCTTCAGTTCGAAAACCAACAAGGGATCTCATCCTTATAGTTTTATTAAACATGTGTAGAAAACACAGCCAAATGGCCCGACATCGGAGGGATGCAATAAAATGCCGCCGATGCCGTCTTATATATAAAACATGATTAAACTCGACACGCAAGAAGTCAAGCAAAGAGGGTGAGTCCTATGGACCTGTGGTCCAAGCTCTAAGTGTATAAGCACATCTATGGCGAGTTCAGACTCTGAAACATATATTGAAACCCACTACTAAGTAAAATATTTACATCTCTATATGATGCATGTTCGTGGTATGTGCTCATATCATCAATACATCTTAATAAAGAAAATAATGCTAACAAACCTATAACTAAAATTTGGCACGCAAATCAAGACATAATCACAATGAATGAATAAATAAATATGCACATAGATAATTAGGTAAATAATATATACATGAACATAAATAATACCATAATCATAAAATAATAATATAATTACACTATATAAATATACAAGCAAACATGAGTAAATATCATATATACTCGTATTAGTAAACACATAAATAATTAAATAATAATTCAATAAATAAATAAATAGTTGATATTCATTAACATGAATAATAATAATAATGTCATAATTATACAATATAAAAATGCATAATTAAATACAAATAAATAATAACATACATGTGAACATACAAATAAATAAATATAATATATAAAGAAATAAATAAATAAATCTACAATTTAATAAACATAATAATACTAATATTAATAAATAAATATAATATTAATAATAACAAATAATCATGTAACATTCATCATATATAATAAATATATAAATACAAATAAATAAATAATAATGAATAATTAATTAATTAAAATAATAAATAAAGAAAAATCATCATTACATCCAATCATGCTAAACAATATGAATATACATCTAAACTAATATAAAAGTTCACGAATTATCGAAAACGGTGCAAGAACAGATGAAAACAGGCTAACCCGTCCAAACTAAGCTGAACCAAACCAAACCGAAAGTGCTGAACCAACTCGATTTGGGTTAACTGAAAAATTGGGCTGGGTTATTGGGCGGACATGAAGTGGACATGACTCTGGCTTGGACTAGCGGACCAAACATGGCTAGGCGAACATGGCGCAGAAAGGTAGACGCGAATAGGACCAGGCCCGTAAACGAGCCAAACAAGGGCAGTGGGGCCCGTCACGGAAATACGACCATGGTGGCCTGGCAGAGGTTGCTGTCAATCACGATCAAAAGAGGGGAGGACAGGGAATGTGATGGCGGTGATGACCGGTGGAGTCCGGTTGCTAGTCGCTCGAAAAATGGTCGTAAAGGGGTTGATCGCCGCCTGGTGCGGCGATGCCAGTGGCGGCAATCTCGGCTGCGGCGATGGTCGTGTGTGACCTCAAAATGTGGATCTCAAGGAGGGGAAGCGGTTAGGATGGTCAGCTTCCCCGAAGGACACTTGCCGATGTTAGAAAATGGCCCAAAAGGGTGGCAGCAGCGACAAAAAACAAGTCTGAAAACACCGTCGCAAGTGGCTATTGGGGTAGCTCTGGTGGCGATGATGGGTACGGACTAGTAGCCGGCTATGAGATGGTCACGACCGTACCTGTGCGGTGGTTGGAGGAGGGCCGGGGTGTCGTTAGTGGCGCGTCGAAGTGGTGACGTAGGGGTGTAACTTTGAAAAATGGGAGTAAAAATATCTGGGTGCATGAATTTAACGCTGAGTGGATGGCTCAGATCATGCCACATGGCATGATCCAGACATCCGACAACTAGTAACCTAATGGGGTTTACATGTGGGTGTATGTAATATATATATGGATGAAAAGCTCAACTCGAGACCGTCCAAAGTCAAAATTAACTCAAGTCCTAAAAGTGACTCTATAGGTGAAAATCGAAACAAAAAAGCTAAATGAACCTCGAACTCTAAACTCGATCAAATTGGGCCCACGGGGGTAATATCCAGTGATCCAAAATACTTATGCTGCATGCAAATGAAATATTCCAAAAATTCCAAATGAATACTAAACGTTGCAATTACTGAAATAATCATAATCGGGTTACGCATTCACATTCATTTGATTATACAAACTTTCATGCTCCCGGCTTGTTCTCAACCGGACTTGAGTGCAAATTGATGGGCAAAAAATTAAAAAAAGAAGTCATAGGCACTTCTAATTGTACCAAAGAAACATCAAACACAAATTCCTAAAAACTTGCAAGTTATCAAGAGAGAAGTATGTTTAGCTGCTTTTAATCTACTCTAGATTGTGGTTTACAGATGACCAACTTGATGAAACTCTACATGTAACCAAAGCAAGATACAACAATGCATTCCCCAATTTACAAAATATATGCAGCCTCATTCAAGCAACCGTAGTACGACAGAAATCGACATTTTAAAGGTCATTTGCAGAAAACTTTTCAAGACCTAATTTTGGATGAACTGTTTGTTGTACTTACGATGCCTCCTTTCCCTGGCATAAATTACCCAGAATACCAATGACAACATGACTCCCGCCGAGACCATAACTAAGCCAATATAGATGTGTCTGCTGTACTTGCGAACGCCGGGGCAATTGTTCTGAGAAATTGAATTGAATGTGTCGCGCACAAAAGTACAATCTTCTAAATTGATGAGGAACGGAGTGTAATGATATAACCCATAGCTCACAGTGACTGCAGAAGTCATCTGATTGTACGTGGCAGGCGTAACCCTTCCTACTGTAGTGCAAATACCTGAAGATGAAACATTACACACATAGTTTTCCCACACCTGCAAGCATTACAAATATCAATATCAGTGGGACTTCAACTATAAATAACCTTCAAAGTAGGAAAACCACCATAGATACTAATACTTCCAAGTTTCAATATACAACAACCTAAGGTGGATTGGCCGATACCTAACATTCACAATACAAAAATAAGTATGCTCTCCCAGCTCCCTGGGACAGTATGTAGAGAGTAATATTAGAATATATGGTATACACAAAGTACTCTCTGCCTAGTTTCATCACAAGTGAACTTAGGTGACAATACGTGAAGTTAAAGAAGATGACTGAAAATAACAGTTAGAGGTCATTTGCAGATACATAATGAAATGGTATTTAAGTATAAACAGGTATATGTGCATCCTTGGATCAACAATTTGTCATAAGATACCGATGATCATAGCAAGGTTAATATACTTTAAGTAAAAGATGGAACTTTAGTAGTAGCAAGCTTGATACACATCAGTGGTTTCAAAGTATTAACGATTTAAATTCAAGCTTTGCTTCCACTTCAAAAAATTATCTAGGAAAACCCAATGTATGTCTCAACATATCTGAAATTTTGACTTACTTGTGACGCATTGTCAAAGGTAACTTCACCAAATCTGCAATCTCGATCAGTCAAGTCAGAGTTGAATGGATTACATAGGACGGGCATCAATGGGCCAGATTGGTTGAAATTAAGAGGAGGTCTCACAAACGAAGGAAAGTTGCGATTCGACACATTTGCAATGGCCTGATTAACAACATTCACCAGAGAGAAAGTGGTTTCCTTGCTCTGATACAAAGAAGCATTGGCAGTTGCCACATCCATGCACGGCAGAATGTCGTCCAAAGCAGTGTGTGAGGTTGGGTTATGAACCCATTCATCCAAAGAAACACATGTGTCTCCAGAAACACTAGCATAAAGAAGGAAGTAAGTTTACTATGACACCTTAACAACAACATCGACACCAGATACTTGATCAAAGCACTTCAATAATTGGCAAATGGTAGTGACATCTAGAAAGAATGAAACAACAGGGAAAAAATCTTGCACATGATAAAAACAGATATTCCGCGCAAAAAAGTCTTAAGCAAAAATAAAGCACTTCATGATGGTAAAGAGTTAAACATTAAATCGACGCATAAGGCCCTCAAGGAGAGGGGAATGCATTATTATTTGTAATTTACAAAAAGTGGACCACAGAACTAGAAACAAAGACAGATTGTCAATCAATTGACGCAAACATTATCTAGCTTTCTTAACTATCTCCAATTAAATGCATCAGAATCATCTTTGATAACATAACAAACAAAAAACCTCTAAAAAATAAAAAATGTAGTGATATTACTAAATTCATGATTAATATAGGAATAAAAGACTCCTTCAAAATCACTTGTTTCACTAATTAACGAGGCAGCCTTTTAAAGAACTCAAGAGTAAAGGACTTACTTGTGGAGAATAAGGAAAACACCGCAGAGTATAAATGTACCAGTGACAAGAATCCAGCCAATTACTACCAATCTGCAAATTTAATTAAGCATATAATTACAGAACATCATCATCAAAAAGGGGATAATCTTAAGCAAATAAACCAGAAAGTCTCTCAGAAATATGCATACATGTAGACAAGAAATTGCAAACCCAGAAGTGATAACACTGCATAAAAGCCAAAATGTCACTACTACAATTAGAACATATATGATTTCAAGTCATATATATACTACTGCAATTTTAGTAGTTAGACTCTTACAGAACCCAAGAAACGTCAAAAGCAGCATGACCGCAGCAACAATGATCAGAGCCAATCTCCTGATGGAGCCAAGAGTAGACAAATGAGCCAAAAAAAAACTAATTAGCATCATTGGCCTTTTATTTAGGTCAAATAACCAAAAAGAACAAAGAAAAAGACAGTAAACTTTACACATCATCTAAGAGATCATGTATCTTATCAGAATTGTCATCAACTCGACGTGTAAGATCATTAGTAGATGTGTTGATCCTCGTTTGAATCTCGTCAATGCGAGCTTGATCTGACGCTGACATGAAAAACTGGGCTACACCAGAACGCTTGGCAACAGATAAGATGCTAGAAAAGTTTCGAAGATTTTCAGCAGTGGTATTTGCTTGGTACACAGCATAATCCAAGGTACCAGTCCAGCTTTTATAGGCTTTTTCCTGAGCATGGTATAAGAGGGCGCAACCAATTCTGAAATGCAAAATATGAACTGCCATCAGTCTTTTTCCCTAACTTTCCAATGAGAAGTTTTTCATTGAAGATTAAAAAAAATGTCAACAATGCAATCGGCTGCACATCGTCTACAAAAAATCTCATTGGTACAAGTCAAAGAAACAGACCCTGGCCTGATTCATAGTGGAAACAATCATCACCTTAGCACTTAGCGACACTGATTAACAGACAGCAACTCAATCGCCAAAGTGCTAAAGATCGTACAAGTAGTGATGGAAGAACTTTAGAAAAATGAACCAAAGAAAACATTAATAGGAAAATTACATTAATCTGCAAAATGCCCACGTGAAGTTCAAGGAGAAATATATATCTATAATATTATTTCAGATGTAAAAAAGTTTCTTGGATTCTCTAGAATTTATGAGTTATCATTTATGAATAATGAAGCACAAAACAAACAAAATTCAACTTGAACTAATGCAAACAAACATTACCCTATAGCCACCATAAAATTAGTATTGAAGAAAATTGTCACAATAGGTCATCAACAAGGCGGGAGTTCGCTCACATTGCAGCACACGTGAAAATCACAAGTAGAATGACCGACAATGCATAAGCTGTTCGAGAATAAGAGTAATTTGGGCGGCGGCAGCAGCAAACATAGCAACAGATACACATTAAGATCAAGCCAAAGCCCACAAACCACAACGCACTGATGACGAACAATGGAGCTGCAGTATATCCAACAGACTGCAACAGGAAACATTCGGTAAGAATTTACACATAAACAAACTGGAAAGATAGCAAGATCTACCAAAAAAACATAAGACAGATAAAAGCAAGAGAGAGCAGAAAAAACGCACAGCCCAGTAGTGGACGTTGCTGATATTCCATCCACCATCATAACGTTTAAAATTATCTAAGGGATCCCTTCGATGGGTGCGTTCAGAAGCTAATATGAAGGACGAATTCGGTAGAGCAGGATCCACAGCAGGTGCCACAGCTTCTGCTGTAGATCTCCTCCGTAAGAACATTTCATCTACAATATTCCCTGCATTGCCCAATATTCAAAAGCAGATAGATCTCAATAACTTACCAATATAACTGTAATTATTTTTCTCCATATAACATAAACAACAGAACATTCACAACATTTACAGCATAGAAAAAGCAGTCAACACTTGAGCATTGCAACCAGATGACTACCACAAGCCAAAAAATAGAGTGAAGAACAGCTAAGTGCTAACAAAACAATAAGTAGGCACAAGATAAATGACATGATTTGTTGGGGAATCAACAAGGAATGAGTTCCACCAAATAACCTTCACGTCTTACAACAAAGAGAGTGAAAAAAACCTGGCACGTCTGAACGCCCAGAAGCACAGGCGCATAGGCTGCACAAAAAAGCAGCAAGAAGAAGAAGAAGAAGAAATCTAGAGACACCCATGGCCCCTTCTCTGTTCCGGCCACTACAAAATCCAGACAAGATAAAATGGTCACAGATAATAAAAAAGAACCACCCATTTTTTTCTTAGATATCAACGCAGAGACAAGGCCACCTTCCACGAAACCAAAGACCCGGCTGTGAAAACGCCCCTTGGTGAAGAAGG
Source organism: Piper betle (assembly GCA_033002965.1). NCBI lineage: Eukaryota > Viridiplantae > Streptophyta > Magnoliopsida > Piperales > Piperaceae > Piper > Piper betle. Next base: position 57,353 of record JAURVB010000460.1, on the reverse strand, counting down.
TGAAGAGATTGGGGCGAAAAGGCGAGATCTCGGATGGTGTCCGAAGGCCGCGGAAAGCTCGGAGCTGGGAGGAGTGGAGAGATTGAAGGCTAAGAACCAGAAGATAAAGATCTTGTCTGACGCTGATAGTGGGACACGTGTTTATTTTATGACGAAAATACCCTTGTCAACGACCGCTTGTTCTTTCAAAAAAGTGCCTTATAATAATATCAATATCCTTTTTTCTAGTTTTTTTTAAAAGATAATTTTTTTAGCTCCAAATTAAAATATCTTAAAAAATTAAGGCATGATTTAGATTGTATTAATCTTTTCAATTTGAAAACGTATAAAATAATATTCAAAATACATCACTAAAGAAAAAGATGTTTAGATTAACAATGTAAATTTACAACTTCAGAGGAAAAATGTTACCTTTTTTTTCTACCAAAGTTAAAGACTTCATTCATGAGCAAGCTAGCAACCAAAATAAAGAAGTGGAGCTAAAAAAAAACAAAAAACAAAATAAGGAATCCTGGATTTAGAAGAACTAGACTAAGTTTTTGGCCAAAAATACTTGTTTATGTATAGGTTGTTATGGAGGGTACTTAAATACTTTCCAATATATTGTTTGTGGGTCCTTGTATTATATGCTTGGAATAAATTTTAACCACCAAAAACATTTAAATATAAGGATGTATCAAGATATGTCCAAATCTCAAACTAAGGGATAATTCCAAATGGCAATTAAAAACATAATTAGTTAAAAGAGTTTTGACTTAGCAAAAAAAACTAAGAAAGAGTTGAACTTGAGCATAATAGTGAGATGTTAGCTGTTGGGTTCAAGTTGAGAGAGCATTGGTAGTTGCCAAATGGATCAAAGGATAATTTAATTATACAAGTTTGAACTTGGATAATATCAAATTGGCTATTCAACATATTTGGTCATTTGGGAATTGTCATTCTATATAAGTATAGTCATTAGTTTAGTAATTAGATAATTGACAACTAATGCCTAATCATGGAGAGTTTGATTTCTTATGAATAAAATAATAAGACTTAAAGAGGCTTTCCACAAGTACTAATCCTGCAGACAAGTGACAAGCTTTGTGGGTGTGGTGGTTGGGAAATGATGTGTACAAGAGGAGGTTAATTAATTAAACATCTAATCAAATTTGATCCCCCACTGGCAGGTATTAGGCCCTTATCAATCACTTCTAGTATTCTTTTTCTTTATCACATTGTCATAAGCATAGCTCACCAGTCTTACCTGGTCTGCCATGAACCCTCTTCCAATTTATTACAGTTTTCATATCTAATTTTTTAGTTTTCAATTTTTAAAAATTTTATTTTTTGTTGAAAATTACGGTATTTTAATTAATATTTAATTAAATATTGATGAAATAAATATATTTTCAGCCTCTAAAAATATTTTATTTATAATTTTAGAATTTTACTGAACTCAATTTTGCTCGATTAAACCAAATATAACATATCGGCTATAAATATAGTTTGGTAATTGATATGTCATTTAAATTTATGAATATTAGTAATGTATTCCCCTTTAAATCCACCTCTTACCATTTCCATTTGTAACTCATAATCTTACATGAAATCTTTTTGAAAAAAAAATTAAAAATATTTGTAACCGTTATTTAATTAAACATTAATCACAATAAAATTTTTTTTCAAATCTAATAAATAAAATATTTTATTTACAATTTTAAAATCTGATTTGACCCGATTGAACTAAATATACCTAATACCTGTTATAAATCCAATGTAGTAACCAATATTAAATTTAGAACTTTGGACTCTCTATTATTATCAAAGGTATAAGTCTTCCTAAAATCAGGTGCTTCAAAACTGTGTTTTATCTGTGCCAAGTTAAGACAATCCATATATATGAAGTTATGAAGTCCAAGCTTGTGAGATATTTCACATTTCTGTTGTATGTGACAGTCTTATATCCTCATCTCTAACTGCTGTTGGCTGTTGGCTGTTGGCTGTTGGAGATCCATTCAAAGCTTGTAAACTTGTCCCCATTGAAAACCCACCTGGGAAAAGATCTTATCAACACATGAATAATTGGAATTGATACATCTAAAATCCAATTGATGTATATAAATGATGTATTCATTTTTTCATGATATATACACCTCTCAAAGGCTTACAAAATGGGCATTGAAATTTTTGGACATTTGCTTGTATTTGCCCATATTATTTAGGATCATTGTTCATGTTTTGCACTTGGTTGCTCATTTGTTGGGCTCATAACAGGCCCAAATACCACAAATGGGCCTCTTTAAGACTTTTTCGCAATTCACTTCTTCTAAAGTTATTTTTTCTGTAATTTTATAATATATTTTAAATTTATTAAATCCAAAAGAAAACTTAATTTTTTTTTGTAATGTATTAACCTTCTTTACTGCAAGAGTAGGCCCCGTATAACAGACCATGACATGGCTTAATTGATTTACAAATAAGGGTGTAATTAAAACTAAATTAGATCGCCTACAAAATATGTGCTAATCGATTTAGTTTGAACTTATACTTATTATTTTAGAGCTCAACACAAACACTTAGTTTCAAATTAGTAGTTCAATGAAATACAGTGTGAGCACATAATTATTCTGCTCGGCTCGGTTTGAATTTTGATTTTGACGCATCAAAACTCGATAAAATATTTAGGGCAATTTAAATCTTCTACTAAATATTGTACTTATGAATTTAATAAAGAATTATTAGTAAATACCAATTAAGTTAATTTAAATTTGAATTTAATTAAAATTAGAATCAATTAATTACCAATAAACTTAAAGCTAAAAACATTTAAAAATAAAATTAAATTTAATTTAATATTAAATAAATTATAATTCGAGTTGATTAGATTAACACCTCTTAATTATAATTAATAATAAAAAAAGTGGACGGATATGCATTTCTTAGCATGGAAGGGTATGCATGGAGAAGTGGACGTCGGCCATGGGCGATGGGTACAAAGCCAACCTACTCGTCAAACTCTCATCTTTTCAACCTCTGTATAGTATAGCAGCTACCGTTCTTCTTCTTCTTCTTCTTCTTCTTCTTCTTCTTCTTCCACTCTTCTACACGCGTTCCATATCCATTGACTGTTATGAATCAACCCAACAGATCACATACCATCCTATTCTAAACATATTTGATCATCTCTTTCTAATTATCCTCAACCCTGTCTAGCAAGAGTCGTCCTTTCACTTGTATCTGCCATGTCCATGACAAGGATGGGGAGCAGCGGCAAAAACATCCAGGCCAAGCTGGTGGGTATGTTCTTCCCTATTATAATTGTTCTGTTTTCTTTTCAGGGTCATATTTAAATTGTGTATTTGTTCTTCTTTTATGGGTCATATATGATTTTTATTTATTTATGCTCTTGTTTTACGGATTATACATGAATTTCTTGTTCTTCTTTCATGGGCCATTGATGATATTTTTTGTTTTTGTTTTATGGAACATATGCATAGTACGCATAGCAGATCATATAAGAACTGGCTCTTCTGAGGCAAAAACAACTGGAGGGGATTATAAATTTTTAATGCTGATTTTGTGAAGTTTAGCTTGCTAAACAACTCCCATACAAGTTGATCAAGCTGTTGGGAGATTGACATGATACATTTTTAGTTCACTCTTCCCAATACATGATTGAAAAGTTTAGAGTTTGCAAGAAGAGAAAAATGGTAAAAGGAAAATAAATACAGGTAAAACAGCATCATAGATCCATACCATCTATTAGAAACTCATACATGTAAATTTTGAACAAGTGACATAAAGTTTAAAGAAGGTTTTCTTTATTTTTTCCTGTTATATCTGTTTGGAAATATGACATGTATACCTCATATTTTGAAGTTCTTAAAAAGCAAGATCAAACATATAAATTAATGATGCCACCTCTTCTCAGGTACTTCTTGGAGACATGGGCACTGGGAAAACTAGCATAGCTCTCAGGTTTGTCAAAGGGCAGTTCTTTGATTACCAGGTACTGCTTATCCTTCATTGCAGTTTTTAAGTTTTATATGAGGTGTTTGTTACTGCAATCGTTTTAATAACTGATTTGTATATATATGTGAATTTGATGATTCAGGAATCAACAATTGGGGCTGCATTTTTCTCCCAAACAATATCACTTATGGAAGGTACAGTGAAATTTGATATATGGGACACGGCAGGGCAAGAACGTTATCATAGCTTGGCTCCCATGTATTACCGAGGGGCTGCTGCAGCTGTCATTGTATATGATATCACAAGCATGGTAAGATATGAACAAATTTGCTGATTTCAACAATTTGTAGAGAATATTGGAGAGTTGTCCCAATTTAAAGATCTCGTGTTTCTTAACAGTTCTATGATTCAAGCAAATGTTTAGATGATTATGGAACAAATTAGGCCTTATTGTCAGCCTTTTTAGTAGTTTTGTGTAGTTTTCGTTTGGGGAATGACTTATAATTCTGTACTTTTAATTTTAATTGAGATCAAAGACAGGCTTTCACTGGAGATACATTTGCATGTTATTGATGAAAACACTAATAATGTGTTTTTTGCTTTCCTATTCCATCCTTCTATTTTTGTTGTTTTAGACTTTTAGTTGGGAAGCCAATTAGTCAATGATATGAAATGAAACCCCTCCGATCCGAGTTTAGCTGGGATAAGGTGTCGATGATGGTGATTAAAATGGGTTTTCTTCGCTTTTTCATGAGTATTAAACCTACATGAACAACACTATTTTAAAAGTTGTTTTCTTGTGAAATATCAATATCTAAGATTCTTCCCGACTGTGGAAGACATGATGCGAAAGTTCTCTTGATTCTTGGTTGTTTCAAATCATTTTAATTCTTTGCTTGCTGTCATTAGTTGCTTTCTTCAAATGCAGGATACATTCCATCGTGCTCAAAAATGGGTACAGGAACTCCAAAGGCAAGGTGGAATACTAAACCATGAACATCTTGTTTCCATCAATGTTGTAACAAGGGATGCACAAATTTGGTTTTTTTACCGAAAGATATATGCTTAGATCTTTTGAGTTCAAAACAGTTATTTAGGTTTTCATTGATTGGAGATAATTTTATTTGTTCACAAACAAGCATTAACATCAATGATACAAAAATGATAATCATAAATGAAGCTGTGAAAGTTCTGTTTTGAAGTCTTTAGTATTTCCTCTGCTACTTGTCTGAGCAAGTGTTTTTGGAAATTTACTTCTATCTGAGTCCAAGATTGAGCTTGTAGTAGTTGAACTTCTAATTCACTAGAACTGGACACTTGACAAATCTTTGAAGAACTGTGCAAGAAATCTAGACTAAAGAAAAATAAGTTCACGAAATACTGTAGATTGTTAAATAGGGATTGAAGTCCTCAAGATTTTTATAATTTATAAACCCCATTGCATTTCTGTTTCAATTTCTTTAAACTGCTCTCTGTACTAATTGTACTCTAGTTAGAACTTTTTGCCTTACAGACTGCGTTCACAAATGTCTGTTCTAGATATTGGCCATTGCAGAGTCTCATAACTTGCTAAAAATTATCTTTACCAGCCAATATTTAGTTAGCTAGATTAACCGATCTTTTGGTATAAAATAATTGCAGGTAATCCTAGCTTGGTGATGATGTTGGTGGCCAATAAAGCTGACTTGGAAGCAAAAAGAAAAGTTGATCCAAAGGTTAGCTAAAGTATAATGGGGTCTTTAGTGTGCTATATCTTCGCATGTCTTCAAGTAAGTCTATGTCAGAATCAGTATGAACTTGACATGAAAGAGTTGAAGACAAAAAACAAAACAAAACAGAAGGAAATTGATGTTCAATGAGGATTTAAACAATTTCAGAAAACGTTCCATTGGTAATATGTGATCTTTCTTTTTGTTAATATCTTGTGTTGCTTGAAAACTGTGAAACTACAGGAAGGGGAGCAGTATGCTCAAGAGAATGGACTATTCTTTATGGAAACATCTGCCAAGACAGCCCAAAATGTTAATGAACTTTTCTATGATATAGGTACAAACTTATCAGATTATTTGTTGTCATTTTGATGGTAAATGTTGAAAGTTCACATTTTGTGTCAACAACACTTCTCTTGCAGCAAAACACTTAACAAAAGCTTCTCAATCGCATCCAAAAGGTATTCAGCTACACAATGAATCACAAGCAGGAAGTAGAAGACTGTTTTGTTGTTCTGTATAATTCTGTCTATTAAACTCAATGCTGTAACCTGTACTCAACCACATACTCTGGATCGTCACTTGCTGATATATATCAGTATGACCTTCTTGTAACATATTGTAAGAATCATCAATTGTCTTAAACAATTGTCTTATGAAGAAGCTTAGTGTAAATTCCTTCCTATCACTTTCTTATTCACCTAAATTTTATGACCAACAAAGAGTTCCTCATTACAAATCTTGAACCAGTTTGAAGCGATCCGAATTCGATTTTAGCAACATTGATAAAACCAGTGTGCTCGAAATATGTCAGTTTAGCTGTGTTTTTTCATCTTTTATTCTGAAAACTAACTTGATAAAATCTGCTTTTGTGTAAAAAAACATAAACACAATAATCTGTATATCACCTCATTGAATAATTCCCCTCTGAGCTCAAGCCATAACATTTTGTAAGCAGCATTCATATTTATGCAATCATTAATCCTCTCTACAATCCAATCTTCTTGCCTTGCCACAATAAAATCCATTTGTTTGTTTTTTTTCTTCAACCTTATTCTGATACCGAAAGAATGTTAGGACATGGATCTTAAGATAAAATTTCAACTGACAAAGTTTTGATGGTTGGATGCCCTTCCTCACCATCCCTCTGAAATTATTCAGACTTGGTCAACAATGCTTGAATATTGACAAAGTATAATTTGTTTGTTGTTTTCATCACTGTTGTATAATATTAACATGAAAAACACGTATTAAATCCAATTATTCATATTCCTAATAAAGTAGTTCTTTGTTAATATTCTCTACCACTAATAGGGGGAGAGAAATTTGTACTAGATTTGTCTACAGCCCTTTTCGGCTCCTCATTGAATCTAAACGGGTACAAAGCATGTGGTTAATTCTAAGGGGGTGCCTTCACCTAGTTAAGTCTAAGGGTTGCATTCTAAAGAGTACAACTCTTATAAAGAGCATATATTCTTTCTAAAAGGTGTTGCACCTTTTCTAAAGAGTATACTCTATTTCTAAATGATATGCATCCCTCTTAAGGCAACATCTGGTGCTTGCGATGGGGTTGCTCCTAGTGGCATGAAAAATTCGAGCCCTTCTTTTACATCCAACATCAGTGACATTGGCAGTTTTACCATAAACAGGTAGTTGTTTTAGAAACCCAAAACAATTATTATTTGATTATCAAGCATCCACACCACAAAAAAATAGTTATTCCAAGCCAATGGATGATTTTTCTCGCACAGCAACACTTCCTCTTAAGGGGGTGCATAGTTATTATATTTTTTTATATTTATTTATTGATGATTTTTTCTTCTAAAATTTCTATATGAATTACAAAACATGACTTTTATTTGTGATGTTACCCTTTGTACAAAAATAATTTTTAATTTTATTTAATTTATAAGTTATAGATTTAAAAAAGACGATAAGCACCTAAGGATGATAAACTTTCAATGAGTCATAGATCATCAACTTTCAATGAGTGAGAAGAGTTATATATATATATACACACACACACATAAGTAAGCTATGATTTGTGCTATATGAATTTGGAAATTTTAAAAAAATTGAGAAAAAATTATACAAATAGTTGGAAGAAATGCAATGAATAATTGTCCATTAGAAATTAATGATTCAAATATGATATTTAATTTTTTGCATTGGGAATTTTTTGATTAATAATTTTCTCATTAAGCTTGACATGTTTTTTTTACATGAATTGCTCTAAATTTTGATATTTCTTCTTATTTATTTTTTTCAACTAGAATCAATTAATTTATATCTATTACTTTTATAATTTAGATGATACTTTCATAATATTTTAGGTCTGTAGTTTAGTTAGATTTAAATAATAAATGCATATTAAAAATTGTTAACTTGGCTATTTTATGTTTAATAATTATAATATTACTTTATTTGTAAAGGCAAAACCCATGCATTACGCAAGGCTTATGAGTAGTTCTCAATAAAAACTCTCCTCATTAATCTTAAACTTTTTTCTAATAGTAACTATTTTTAAATCTTCGTGCGTGTATGTGTGTGTATATATATATATATATAGAGGGCCGCTTCCCTGCGCCAGAGGCAGGGAAGCTTACATGCGCCACATTTTATTCTGGGCCGTCCGATTACAAGGACGGCCCAGATTTATTAGTTTTTTTTTAAAAAAATTTAATTTGATATGGACCGTCCAATTAGAAGGATGGTCCAGATTATATGGAGGGGCGGAGGCGGAGCGCCGCCGCCGTGGCGGGGAGGGAGGGCGCCCGCCCTGGCCTCGATCCGGCCCTGCCCCGGGCCAGATCTGGCCACTGCCAGATTCGGGTGGGCTGCGGCCGGTTGCGGGAGGGAGGCAGTTGCAGGGTCCGCCGCCCAGCCGCGGACGAGCGTCGACCCCCGCCGCCGCCCTGTCGCCGCCCCTCACGGCCGCCACCCCTTCGCGAGGGGGAGGGACGCTTCCTCCCCCTCCCTCCTCCTCGCTCCCCCGCCGTGGATGCTACCACCCAGTAGCAGACAGGCGTCCGCGGTGGGGGAGCGAGGAGGAGGGAGGGGGAGGAAGCGTCCCTCCCCCTGGAGAAGGGGTGGCGGCCGCGAGGGGTGGCGACACGGCGGGGCGGTGGCCGTGAGATGGCGGCGGCGGGGCGGTGGCCGTGACATGGCGGCGGCGGGGCAGTGGCCGTGACATGGCGGCGGCGGGGGGCCGATGCGGCGGCGGTGAAACCCTTAGGGTTTTATCATACACATGTTAATCTGGACCGTCCATGTAATCGGACGGTCCAGATTAACATGTGGCGCACCCAGCTTTCCTACCTCTTGCTGAGGAAATCTTTTGCAATATATATATATATATATAGGGAAAAGATAAGTTGAGTCAATGCTCAGATTACCTTTTTGAGGCCATTTTGATCTGGGCTGCATCTAGTTGGATCTGGCGACGACAACAAGAAGGGTCGCATGAAACAAGAAAGGTGGGGCTAGGCCGCTCCACTACCCGATTCGGGCGGGGAGCCCTATCATATCACGAATTATTTTTATTTTTAATAAAAATTAATTAAAATGCATTTTAATTATAACTTATGGTTTAGTATTTGATTGGCTTAGACCCTATCATGGTGTGGCTTGACGTAGCTATATTGGCAGCCACTGATGTGATATATTATTTGATGTCATATTATTTTGCCATTTGCACCAAGTTTTTATGGACAATTAATAATGTTTTAAAATGCTCTATAATTTGTAGATTATGACAAAAGATGAGGAGGAAGAATAAAATTTGAAAATTTAGTTTTGATTATTTTGGATTTAATTTAAAAAATTTAATTGTCGAAGTATGTAGTAAAAGGTCAATAAGAAAATTACTTACTGTATTAGTTCTTTGAATGTTTAATGTGATATCATTAATACTCGGCCACTCAATGAATGCTATGTAATAAGTCAATAATATTAAATAAAATGGGCGGCCAACAAATAAACGAGACAATTGATGAAGAATCTGCATAATGGTCGTCAAAAAGAAAAAAAGATCTATTGAAATAGTTGAGAATTAACAATATAAAAACTTCTTTATTTCATAAAAGTCTATATCCAATTTCGTACACCATGTAATGCTCTATAATTTGAAAATATAGTTTTGATTATTTTAGATTTAATTTTAAAAATTTAATTGTAGAAGTATGTAGTAAAAAGGTCAATGAGAAAATTACTTAATGTATTAGTTCTTTGAATGTTTAATGTGATATTAGTAATGGTCGGCCACTCAATGAATGCTATGTAATAAGTCAATAATATTAAATAAAATGGCGGCCAATAGGCAAACGAGACGATTGATGACGAACAGCATAATGGTCGTCAAAAAGAAAAAAGTATCTATTGAAATAGTTGAAAATTAATAATATAAAAACTTCTTTATTTTATAAAAGTCTAGATCTAATTTCATATACCAGGTAAAATTGACATAATAAAGAAATTTTAATAATTACATAAAAATATTATTGTACTAATAAGGAGAATACAGAAATTAATGTAAGGGTTAGTAATAATAAGATGATGATGTGACTAGTTATTTTGAGAATAATTAGAATCATGTTGTTTTGTAACACCCTATTTTTAGGGAAGGGGTGGTCTGAAGTGTGATGTTATAATTCGGTGGCTATTTGTTGAGTTACCATTGTACAAATCTCAAGGAAGTGGATCTCAACCTTTGTTCGTCCAAATTTTTCACCGCACCCCTCGGCTCAATCATGACGGTTAACCCAGCCAGTCGTGGTTGAACCCGTGGTTATGCCTAACTTAATAGAAATGAGATACGTAAGATTTATTCGGAAGGAGGGAAAGGGGTCCACGAGATTGAAGAAGACGAAGCTGCCATTGAAGAAGACGAAGTTGCCATTGAAGAAGACGAAGTTGCCATTGAAGAAGACGAAGCTGCCATTGAAGAAGACGAAGTTGCCATTGAAGAAGACGAAGTTGCCATTGAAGAAGACGAAGCTGCCATTGAAGAAGACGAAGCTGCCATTGAAGAAGACGAAGTTGTTGCTACTTGCTATAAAAGAGGACGCCTGTTGCTGCTACAAAGGGGGGATCTGGCTGCAATGGAGGCTAGAAGAAAGAGATGCCATGCATTACTACTTAAAGAAGGAGCCACTTGACGAAGTAGAAGACTCTGTCTTTTTGCTGGAAGACGGTGTTCCACGCCCAGGCTGCTGCTGCTAGGAGGAGGACGCCCTACTCCTCCATCCTTGCTTGTTGCTGCCATTGCCTCCATCCTTGCTTGTTGCTGCTAGGAGGAGGACGCCCTACTCCTCCATCCTTGCTTGTTGCTGCCATTGCCTCCATCCTTGCTTGTTGCTGCTAGGAGGAGGACGCCCTACTCCTCCATCCTTGCTTGTTGCTGCCATTGGAGAAGAAGCAAGGGGAAGGAAATGTCATGTTGCTGTCTTGCTGATTAAAGGAGTTGCTGAAATCCACCCTGCTGCAACTAAGGACGCCATTGAAGGAGACGCCTTGGAGGAGTTATTGCAATCCAGAGGAGGAAGACAATCTTTCCCTTCTGAAGTTGAAGCAGCATTGCAGTTGCAATTTTCATGCATTCAAGCATGATATGTCTATGGAAATGAATAATTAGGATTGGAAATCGCCATCCCTTGGATACTTGTGACTCTTTAGTCTCATCACGCTGTCTCTTTGCGCGGCAAGGGCGCCTCGGTCCCACCGAACCCTTCCAACCCGACGCGGGAACACTCTAACCCGCACCAGCGGACGAACCCGCGCCCGAACAACCTTTTAGAAGGCTTAAGACGAACAACCGTATTAGATTTCATACCATATGTATATTGTTCATACTACTATAAGAATGATTTTTACACTTGAGGTTCGTAACATGTGCACTACGAGTTATTGGATAGGTAGGATCTTCTCAATAACTAAGAGGGTGATTTTACATATGTAGATGATCGCTCCAAACTACAGAAGACTCGTACCTCCACTGCATTTAAGAGGTTAAGCCTAGGATGTAAATGTGTGTTCTTGCCCTTATACTTAGTTGCAACTTTGAAGTTATGTATGCATATTCTTATGATGATGCTAATCTTAATTTGTTTACACAAGGGTCGTGGTTACTTATTCTGCATACCTACAAACGGTAATTAAACACACACAGATATAGGGCATCATCGAGTGTCAGGGCTTTATACCCAAACATTCGGTCTTCACGTGGACTTTCCCGTCGTCGCCGCTCTTTCGGCGATCCTAGTTGATCCCCTCTTTGGCTGATCCAACCACCTAAATAGCTTCCCTTTGCCGATACCTTCATTTTGAGACCACCCATTTGCCTACGTTTGTGTCCGCGAGCTTGCGTTTGGGTCCGCCTGCCCCTACGTTGTTCACCTGCCCAGTAGTCTTGTGTTCATGCTCGAGTCTGCATCCACGCTAGCTACCTGGTCTCGCAACCAAGTCCAGCCTAGCCAACATTGTTGCTTGACTCGACTGAGTCGACTCGGTCGACTCGCCTGAGTTGACTCAATTCACTATTTTAAGACATTTTCAACCCGTTTTAATTATTTATTGACTGATTTCAGTAATTCAAGAATGCCTACATTACTTTAGACGCATATTCACATTATTTAGCATATTTTAATTTTATGAGTGTTTTTATTTATATATATTATTTATTTATTTATTATTGCTTATTTCTTTTTATTTATTTGTTTGTTGTATATGATGAATGCTTATGTGATTGGTTATTATTATTATTGATATATTTACTTATTAATATTAATCTTATTCATGTTCACTAAATTTTATTTATTTATTTATTTATCTATTAGTTCGTTGTGTGTATGTTAATATTTATTTGTATTTAACTAAATATTTTGTCTTGGATAAATATGATATTATTATTATTCATAATTAATTAATATTAAATAAATAAATAAATAAATATTTATTTATTTATTTATAGAATAATTATGTATGTAATTACTTAATTGTTTATATGTTTACTAACGCAAGTATGTGATATTTACTCGTGTTTAGTAGTGTATTTATATAGCGTAATTATATTATTACTTTATACTTAGAGTATTATTATTTTCATGTATTTATTATTTATCTATTTATTCATGTGTGTATTTATTTATTTATTAGTTATTTGCTTTATCATATATCGATTTATGTGCTAGATGTTTAGTTGTAGGTTTATTTATCACTCTTCTTTATTAGAATTTATTGATGATGTGAACATACATTACAAGTATGCATCATATAAAGATGTCAGTATTTTACTTAGTAGTGGGTTTCAATATAGGTTTTGAAGTCCGAGCTCGTAATAGATGAGATGCCACTTTTGGAGCTTGGACCACCGGACTATTCTTAGTTTTTATCGCTATAGTCTATTGTTGATTTAATTTTTAGATCGCAGGACGCATTAAGTGACTGTTTTATCAGATCTCACTTAATACGGGCTATTTAAACGTATTTTACTTCTGTGATTTATAACCCTTAAGGCTGAGATCCCTCGAGTTTGATTTTGGAAACAAGATCTACCGCAAGTTGCCTTCGGCTTATTATATAAATCCCTTCACAGGCCTATATATGATTTTCTTGAGTTTTCTAATAAGATGTGAGACAAGGGGAAACCAACAACCATGCTACGTAAGCAGGCGAGTGCTAGTCAAAGCGGATCTGGATTGGTGAGTGGGTCATTCCATTCCCGGGGATCCTAACAACTCCTCCATTGAGTTCCTCAAACTCGAAGAAGTAGGGAGGATTATGGGTACTGCAATGTTCTGCATGTCTAGAATTGTGGTTTCGAAGGGTATTGAAGGCGAATGCTTTAGAGTACTTGGCCTCTGTGCTTAGGGCCAGGGGTTATATGAAGGATGTAGTAGGCTGAAGGAAAAGCAAAAGAAATTGATATTCCCGCACAAGGGATAGTTTTTAAAGTTTGCCAAGGCATGAGATAAGTAAGAATGAGATGCTATCGATCTAAAGCTAACGGCTCCTAATTAGCACCCTTACGAGAGATTCCATGAAGAAGTATATAAATGTTTTTATTTAACAGGATGGTCAACACTTCTGTGCCAGTTTGATTATTAGTTATTTCTGAACCAATAACATTCGTTAGTGACATTTTTTCTATTATATATGTAGGTATGATAATCATGAGTCAGCTTTAGTGGGAGGACAAAAGCTTAATTGAGGCGTTATATCATGGAATTGTCACCAAATTTCAGTGATTGTTTTCAATATAGTGTCGATTTTTCAGTTTGACACCGAAATTCAGTGTCAATTTGTCACCACGTTACCAAAACTTTGGTTACCATATGCAGTTGGTGTCCATTTATATATTGCTACAAAGTTTTGGTGGCAGATTATCACTATTTAGCTACTGAAATTCAGTGGGAGCAATGACACTATTGATTGCCACCAAGTTTTGGTGACAATCAGTCGCCGAGTAGACATCCTTCGATAATAGTTAGCCACCACTGATATCTGTCACTGAAACCTTTCAATAATAAATTGTCACCATTTTAACACTATTTTCAATTAGTTGTCAAACATGCTGTTACTGAAATGTCGTGACAAAGGCCATTTTGTCACTAAAAATTTTGGTGACAGAAGAGGGTTTTTTCACTTGTGGGAAATGATGTGAAGGGAATAAAATGAACATTTTTGCAAACTATCTTTACAACTTTGAATAATAAAAAAATGAAAAAAATGAAAATTTACTTTTTACTTGTGTTTTTAGTTAGAAGGAAAAAATTTTTATCCCACATAAAATAATATATTTTTTATTCCACAAATGTTCCTATGCCGATCACCTTTTATTATATCGTAATAACATCTTAAGATAATTTAAAAGCCTGCCATTTTAGTTTTATATATATATATATATATATATATATATATATATATATATAGGAAAAAGGGAGGCTCTTGGCTGTGCTCCATTTTATTTACAGCCGTTGGATTGAATCCAACGGCTGGAAATAAATCCTCCTTCCCCCTCCCCCCTTTCTCCCCGCCGGCCAATTTCCTCCCCGCCATGCACCCCCCGCCGCGCCCCACTTCTGTCCGGTGCGGCCCACTTCCCCCCCTACCACTCCTGCTGTCCCCTGTGGCCGCCCGCTGCGGCCGCTCGCTGCGCCAGTTGCTGTGCCCGCCTCATCACACCTCAATTTGGACGGAAGGTTGATGACGACAAGGGATGGTTGATGACAAGATGACGGCATCGAGGCAACTGGCTATGCCGAGGCCGGGCAGCACTCCACGAAACAGAGCAGAGGGGGCGAACAGGGGGCGGCGAACAGGATAAGGGGAAGAGAAAGAAGGGAAAGGAATGGAAAGAGGGGCGGATATGGCGACGCTGGCCGGTGGTGGTGTAGGTGACGGCGGGCGGCGGTCGCCGGCGATCGGGGTGGAGCAGCAAAAACAGAGGAGGGGACGATCATCGCGGGGAAAAATGACTCGATGGCAATTTCGAAATAAAAACTTGACTCGCTCCCGACTCGTGTAAATATTACGAAATATATCCCAAAAAATATAAAAAATCTAGTAAAATAACATAACATAAAATAATCTAGTTCTAATGGATTATTTGATTTTATGGTATTTTATTCTATATATTTTTTCATATTTTTTGAATTTTATTTCTTAATATTGATACGTGTCGAGACCGAGTGAAGTTTTTATTTTAAAACTACCCCTCTCAAAAAAAATGAAAAAATAGGGTAAAATACCATAAAATAAAATAATCATTTATAAATTGATTATTTTATTTTTTGGTATTTTCCTGAATTTTTTAATATTTTTTGGGATTTATTTCATAATATTGACTTGAGTCAGGACCGAGTCAAGTTTTTATTATAAAACTACCTCTGCTCATTTCCTTCCTAACTCATGTCAATATTACGAAGTAAATCTCGAAAAATATGAAAAAATAGATTAAAATACCATAAGATAAAATAATCTATTAGAACTCGATTATTTTATTTTATGGTATTTTATTATATTTTTATATTTTTCAAGCTATATTTCGTAATATTGACTCGAGTTGGGAGTGAGTCAATTTTTTATTACGAAACTACCCCTACCTATTTCCTCCTCCCTCCCCTGTTTTGCCGTGATTCTCTTCTTCCATCCTTGTTTTATTTCGTAATATTGACACGAGTTAAAAGTGAGTCAAATTTTTATTTTAAAACTACCCCTCTCGAAAAATATGAAAAAATAGGGTAAAATACCATAAAATAAAATAATCCATTAGAATTCGATTATTTTATTTTCTGGTATTTTCCTGAATTTTTTTATATTTTTGGGATTTATTTCGTAGTATTGACTTGAGTTGGGACCGTGTCAACTTTTTATTACAAAACTACCCCTACCCATTTCCTTCCCAACTATATATTTTTTATATTTTTTGGGATCTATTTCGTAATATTAACTCGATCGGGACCGAGTGAAGTTTTTATTACGAAATTATTTTATTTTTTAAAATTTATTTCGTAATATTGACTCGAGTCGGGAATGAGTCAAGTTTTTATTACGAAATTGCCATCGGCCTTTCCTTCCCCCCACCCCCTTTGTTTTACAGCACCAGCGACCGCCGGCGACCTCGCCGCCGGCCGCCCGCTGCCATCCCTACTCTTCCCTAGGCCTTGACGGTGCATGCTCAGGGTCGCCGTGACAACGCGACAATGCTACAACTCCCCACCGCCGCCGCCAATGTGGCCCCGCTTACCATCTCTCACCGCAACTCCCCACCTCCTCCCTACCACCGCCGCAGCTCCCAATTGGGACAATGCGCCTCTGTCGTGGAGGTGCCATCCGCCATTGTGGCCTTGCCTGCCATTGCTGGGGAAAAAAACAGAGGGGGAGGGAGATTGTCGACGGCAAAACAGGGGAGGGCGGGGCATCAAACTGGCCGGGGGGAGGAGGCGGAGGCGGGGTGGGGTAAATTAAGGTGCTTAGGGGGGTGGGGGACGAGGGGTAGTGGTGGGAGTGGGATGAGGAATGCGGCGGGGGGGTCGAGCGGCGCGGTCGACGGCAAAAACAGGGGCCGGGCCGGAAGCTGGACGAGGGGAGGAGAAGAGGGGTGGGGGAGGGTGTGGGAAGGGTGGGGGTGGGGAGGTTTATTTCCAGCCGTTGGATTGAATCCAACGGCTGGAAAGATGCAGCACAGCCAAGATGGGCGGGGCGTCGCGCGGCGGGGTGGCGGGCGGGGGACGGGGTGGCTGCAGGGCAGCGGCCCGGACGGGGTGGGGGTGGTGTCGCCCAGCGGCGGGGCGGTGGGCCGGCAGGGGAAGAGGTGGGGCGGCTAGATCCGCCGCCCCGTCGCCACGAGGGGGTTTACGTCGCCGCCCCGTCGGCCGGGGGCGGCGACGGGCGGGGCAGGGGTGGCGTCGCGTCGGTCGGGGTGGCGGCGATGCGTCGGCTGGCGACATAACCCCAATTTTTTTATCCAGCCGTTGGATTAAATCCAACGGCTGGAATAAGATGGCTGTGCTATCGTACAGCCTCCCCTCTATACATATATATATATATATATATATATATATATACACACACACACACACACACACGATAAAAGTCCGTTAATATCTTTGAATATTTAAAAAAAAATTGTTACTCTCGTCTAAAAATCAATCGTCTCAATTTATATTAATTTCTCCGAATCATGAACCCAAATCCTAACAACTAGTCCCCAATTCATGTGAAACAGATTGAATAATGGAAAGCGTCCCAACAAATGGCAAGACACCCAAATCCCAATCGTACAAATCCATGCAAAGCTTCCATCCAATGCCTAGTCCATGCAAAGCTTCCCATCAATGGCAGTGGCTGACACCAACTTAACCCTCCAATCTCCCAGATCCATGCAAAGCTTCCACGATCACAGCTTACCACCACTCAACAATGCAATCCTAGCAGCCAAACCATCATAGTCCGGCAGCTTTGGGTGCACATGCTCCGTACCAGCATCGTCCGGTCGGAAAGACGCGGCCCTCGCCGGCGTCTTCACAGTCTTCGGCGGCGCCCCTGCCGGCAGTGACGACGTCCGGCCATGGCTCGGCGCCGCCACCTTCCCCTGACCACAACTCTTCCTGCTGTGGTGCAACGGCAGATTGTCCACCTCTTCGTCTTCAAAAATGTCCGCCGCCGCCGCTGCCATGGTTGAGTGGTTGTCGGCGGCAGCTTCGTCGGTCTGCGGTGGTCTTGCCGGCTTCTTTCGGACGGACTTTGGCTTGGGCTTTGGTGGCTCTTTTGGCCGTGCTTCTTCTTCATAATGGTCATCATGTTCTTCTTCTTCTCTATGGCTCCAACCATTGACATTGAGATGTCTTTCTGGGTGGTTGTGATTTGAGTCTCTCCATGGTTTGTACTCTGAATTCATCTTGGAAGGAGAAGTGGGTAGCTCATTATTGTGCGAATGGAGGGGGTCTCTGTTGTAAAGTTGTGGGTTTTGATCATCTTTAGCAGTTTCCTTGTTGTACTTTGATAGAGGTGGTGCCTCCTTCTCCATTAATGATTCTTCTTCATCTCTGTTAGCTGTAGGTTGTGCCTGCTATCAAACGCTGTTCATTCATACATATTCCATATAAAGAAATAGAAATGGCTAATGATCATTCTTACATATGGAAGAGGGGAAGGATTGGATATCTTGTGCTTGCAAGCCTTCCTGTCCCATTCGATTGAGAACTCTTGAGATACATCTTGCATTAGCTGCAGCTTCTGGTCCATGGAAGGCGGCTTGGATGCAAGTTTTTCAACAAACTGAAAAATTCCAATCTCAGAGCACTTCTAATGAAAGAACATCTAATCAAAGCGTTCAATTTGATATCAAATTGAATTTGAACGAATACCCACATCTTGGTTTACGAGTAATTCCAGAGAACTGTCATATTTCTCTGAGAATGTTCGCCTTAGTGTGCACAATTCGGGCAGCTCTGCAATTCTAGCAGCAGCATACATCAAACTAGATACTGCTTCCTTCACTTCGGCTGGGCACTCCCTGCATTAAATGTTGCATGGATAGAGTGAATTTAAAGTTCATATTTAATCACATATAGGCCATGAATATTGTAACTATAAATGTATCATAGAAATATGAGATTTTGATTTATGTATCACTGTTTACTGGGCTTGCCTCTGTTTTTGCATGGCAGAGAGCTGCTTGTAAATGGAATCGCAGAATTTGCCTATCCAGTCATAGCAAGAAGCACGGTTCATTTCGTTTATTAATCCATCAATCTGGAGCACCAAATGATACAAATGAGAAAAGAAAGAGAGCAATCATAAAAACATGATTGAAAGGTTGTATCAAACTACTGATAAGCTCTGTCAACGAGGATGAAGACATTTCTATATTTCTTCAGCCAAAAACAATTAAGACCATGGTGTAAACCACCAATTAAAACAGTAGGAAACACTATCTTTACATTGACAAGGTTTAATGTGCGAACATGATAAAACTATAAAAATAGAGCAATCAAGTTAGAAAGTTATCAGAAAATAAGGGCTTCAAAACTTAAAAATGTTTCTACTCAAACATGCTGCATTTTTGAACAAATCTTTATCTCAAAATCTTGAATGCACATATAAACAATCAAGAAATATGGAATCTAGTCTCCTCTTCAAAAATCAACAAACGCAAAAATCTGCTGATGGAAAGAGTTCCAAACAAGCACATGGAAATATCCATATCAATGATGAAATCTTGAAATTGCCAGGACTGAACTGTCATGGCTGAAAATCATCAAAGGTCATCCATCCATAAGAAAAATCATAAACAAGAACAAATTCAACAACAAAAGATGCCCTGGACAATGATCAGGAACAGAGAACCAAAATCTCTATGTTCTTAGAAGAACATCAAAGGTCATCCATCCATAAGAAAAATCATAAACAAGAACAAATTCAACAACAAAAGATGCCCTGGACAATGATCAGGAACAGAGAACCAAAATCTCTATGTTCTTAGAAGAACAAACGAAGAAAAAAAAGCATACCCTTCCATAGGCATTCTCATCATGGCCAGCTTCAAGCAGCTCCGCGATGTCCCTCTTCAAATACCCAACAACAGCCTTCTTCTTCCTCCTCACAATATCCAGACGATTCCTGAGCTTGAATATAGCCGATTTGCTGCCACCCACCATTGCCAAAACTCCCTTAAACTCACCAAAACCAAAAAGAAAAAAAACCCACACTGCAAAAACAAGATCCTCACCTCTTGGCAGCAAATCCCCGACCAAGCAAAGTGTCAAACATGGCTTCCTCCAATCCTCCCCCTCTCCTCCAAAGAGAAGAGAAGGTAGAAAGAAAAAGAGGGAGAGCTAGGCCGAGGAAGGAGACAGAGTCGGCGGTTGGCACTCCGTTAAAAAGGCGGGACCAAAGGAAGGTATTAAAATGCGGGAACTGCTACACTTTTCCTAGCTTTCTATTGGTTAGTTTTATTTTTGCATGGTTTAATTATTTTAAATTGATTTTAGTGTGTTTGTTTGTATTATTTGTAGTTGTTATCTAGTTTTTATGTTTGTTATTTGATTTTTAAGGTGTTTAATTTGTTTTCTTGACGTGTTTGATTGATTAATTGTAGTGATTATCTTTGTTTTTTTAGTTAGTTGTTATCTTTGCATGGGCAGACAGATCTGCATGCATGTTAACGCAGATTTAGGATCCGGTGGGGAGGTTTAACTGCCCTTGATCAGCGTTGGTAGGAAAAAGCTTATTCCATGTGGAGGTTGGAGGTTGGAGGTTAGAAGCTTTGTATTAGCTTAGTTGTCTCCTTCATCATCTTCTACAATCTACACAAGCAAACTTGCTAAGTTGGGAATTGGGATGCTTACATTTATCTTTTCATGTCATCAATTGATTGACAAGAGTCACTCTACTTCAAGCAAAAAATAGCCATGCATTCACAACTTATCATTCATTCCAGTACTCTTCTTCACCATCTCCTCTATCTTTCAGAATTATACGTGAGAGAGCTTATTGACGGAATAATGCATAGTAATATGACACTAATATTCCTACAATATTTTGAAGAGGTTTGGAGAGTTAAAATTCTCTATTATTGTCCCCTCCAAAGGACCATAACTACTAATTAAAGTGTAGGATATATATAAGACAATATTACATGATATTCCTAGAATTCCAAATCAAAGTAATGCATGTTTTGGGGCAGAAAAACTGTGAGCATGCATTCCATATAGAAAGATCTCTCATTGTCAAGAACATATCACCATAATTATTTCCCTTTGAAAAACTATATATAAAATATTCTAGAATTGTTCTGATAAAATTGTTTATATGAAAGACATTTTGAAACAAGCAATAATATGAGGGTAACTTTCATAATTTATTTAATTTTATGTATAGATATAGTTTACGCTCTCAAAGAAAATAAGCAATAATATGAGGGTAACTTTCATAATTTATTTAATTTGATGTATAGATATAGTTTACGCTCTCAAAGAAAATAATATGTAATAAATTTTTTTACTTAAAATAGTTTAATAACTTATCCTAAAAGTTTAAGTGGTTAGAAAAAAGAACCAAAATTTATATGACTACTCCCCATTATAAGTAAAATTGGAATGGCCTTATCATATATATAAACAAACATGAGACAAACTTTGAATTAATATTTCGTTGATTTTTAATCCATGCCCTTTGTTAATACTATATAAAATTTAGATGGTTTGTAACTATTTACCTCTGAGAGGTATTTGTTGTATCAAATTAAATGTTACATCAATCTCCATGTATTAGCTCTCTCTCATAAGTGTAAATTACCATAATTAATGGAGTTTTTAAACTGTTTGCTATAATTATATCTTTTAAACTACGAAAATTGTGGTGATTTGAACTAATTTAAATAGTGCTACAGCGAGTTTGGTGTTGTTACCGGAAATCCGTTTCCTTGTTTCAGAAACTCAAACCACCGAAAAAATAAAACCAAAGGTAATTGAGTTTACATAAAAACTTCCTTGTCTCAGAAACTCAAACCACCGAAAAAATAAAACCAAAGGTAATTGAGTTTACATAAAAAACTTTTATATAAAGCTATGGCTAACAAAAGCATCTCAACATGGTGATGAGGAAATAGAAGAGGTGGTTCCCAGGTTGGAAAACAAGATCTTCCCTCATCACCAACCTTTCCAAGTTCTCATTCCTGGGAAGAAGATCACTGTTGTAAAGAATGGTAGCCACCGACGCAGCTGGCCTCCTCACCAGCGAACCCACCATTCTCACCACTGTCCGAACCAGAACCGCCACCAGCAACTGCATGCATACAAAATCACGTACACGGTGCAAATTTTCGTCATCCTAACAAACACATATATACTAGCTAAAACACTCACGCAATGTGCGGGTGCAATATTAATTAATGGGCAACATTTAAAAAAGAACATTTTTCAAAATTAATTGACAATAAGAAAATATAAATGAATAGATCAAAAAGAGGATGAATGGAATTAATCAACACTACTATATTATTTCTTCTTTTCCCGATGAAGCGGTTGGTGATAAAGATGGAAGGATGATCCCAAAGTAAAATAGATCAGAATTTATAAAAAAATGTTGAATGAAAAAGAATGTAACCTTTTCCATATAACCTCTTTTAAAGGGCCAAAAACCTAAAAAGTGCCTTTTTATAAGAAGACACATCTCACACAAGAGCATCCTTTTAAGGAGTGCTCCATTTTCTAAGAAAACACATCCGACAAAATGAGTGCTATTTTCTAAAGAGATGCACCGGTTTAAAAACAATGAGGTCAAGCAAATATGTGGAAAAACAATTTTTCATCGTAGTATATTTAGACATTAGATGGGTATTTTGATCATGCAATATGTGAAGAAACAAAATTAAAATCCAATAAAATTTATACATACCATGTATTGTTTTGGAGACTTGGGATTTAGAAGATGTGGAGACAAGCATGTTGAAGGTGTAGCTAGAGAGAAGGAGAAGTGATGAAGAAATAGGAGCTTCAACCGTCGGCTCTAGCGTTGGAGCTTTTATAACTACCAGTCTAATGGCATCAAGAAGCATGGTTGATGAGAATGGGTGGTGGGAATATCGATATAAGTAAATAAATTAATATATATGTGTCATTTTCTTTCTTGGTGTCATCTATGCTTAATTTACTACTCTTTGATTACATCGAATGAAAAGATCTTACTCTTTTGTGTTTTATCTATTGGGATTTATATTTAAAAAAGTATTATAAAATTAGGTAAGGATAACCACAATTTATGACTAAAATGAAATTAAACATGACAATTTATTGCTTATTTTACTTTTATTTGGTTACATTAGTGAGTTTTAAAATACAGCTTGTAAATGCAAATATAAATATATAATATTAAATGGAAATTCAATACAAAAAATGATCTCTCTTTACCCCTTAAAAAAACAAGGAGAAAGTTTTATTTTTTAAGCCTTATGGTTATTAAAACGGCAAAGAATGAATCTATATTATTTCTATATTTGTGGATAAGTATATGTATTAATTTTCTTACTTTTTTCCACGTGGAGAAATATTTTACCTCCCTACTTTTTGTCGTCTTATTTTTCGTCACTCAAGGTTTTATAGTATACTTTAAGTTTATTGAACCGTAAAAAATATTAAAATTTTTTGCAATGATTACAAGTATGAAGTCATCAACAAAGGCATTTATGATGATAACGAAGAATTAAGTTATATTTACTTTAGTTAAACTAATTAATTATTATAGTTATAAATAATATATATATAATAATAAAGAATCAAACACATCAAAGTAGGAATTCCGTTAGTTTAGTTGCCTGCACATCAAATTAAATTATTGAAATGTTATTTAAGAGATAAAATTTATAAAATTTGAACCGAACAAGCTCTACAATCGAACCAAACTAAAATGCATTTTAACTAATTTAGTTTGGTAGTTATCATGAACCAAGTCAATATTAGAGAATGTCTTATATAGTCTTAGAACCTAGTCACATTAATTAAAACATATTCTATACATATAACCATACCAAATGTTTAAAATTAACATTTAAAAAATTTTTAATTTTTTTAAAAAACATAAAATATGCATTTTCAAGTTTTTTTCGTATCAAACCAAACCAAATTGATAAATAAAATCGATTTGGTTTTGACCAGATGGCCTAAAGTGCAATTTTTAGAAGAATGAGGGACTGCCGAGCAATAACATAATTCGTTTTCGCCGGCGATCGAGCAGGTGAAGGATCGCCGCCAAGCTTTGGGCTCCGATGGCCATGGCCGCCCTTAGCTGCGAGGGGAGGCGGGCCGCCCCACTCCTCTCCTCCAACTCCATCTATGGTCTGCGATCGGCCGTCCTCTCTGAGTATGTTCATGTTTTCTCCTTTTTTCCGATTTTTCTTCTGCTTGGAAGAAGGGTTGATTGGTTGCTAGAATCCTGCATTCTGAATTTTTTGTGTTGGATTGAGTTGATGACTTCCTAAAAGAGGTTCCTTTTTGGGTATTTGTGGTGGTTGACTTGTTATTGTTATGAATGCACAATCTTTTGAGAGGGTTCTGTAAAGCTGATAGGTAGCATTTTGAATTTTGATATACGATTGATTGATTTGATCAATTCCGAAAAGTGGTTTCTTTTTGGGGGTGTTGTGGTTGATATGATGATGAATGTTCAATTTTTTGTGGGTTTTGTTTAGCTAATAGATAGAATTGGTTTTGTTAAGCTAATAGATAGCTTCGGATTGAGTTGATGAGTTTCGAAAAGTGGTTTCGTTTTTCTTTTTTTGGTTTTTTGTGGTTGATTTGATGATAAATGTTCCATCTTTTGATGATTCTGTTAAGCTAATAGATTACATTGAATTGAGTTTTCGAGGGTTCTGTTAAGCTGATAGATATCATTTGTTCTGTTAAGCTAGTAAATAGCATTGGATTGAGTTGATGAATTCCAAAAAGTGGTTTTTTTTGGGTTATTGTGGTTGATATGACGGTAAGTGTTCTATCTTTTGAGGATTTTTTTAAGCTAATAGATGACTTTGGTTGAGTGTTTGGAATCCTGCATTTTGAATTTTCTGTGCACTGGATCTAATATATGCCTGCTTATTAGAGGTTGCCCTTTGGGTTATTGTGCTTGTTTTGACGATAAATGTTGATCTGGATTCTGAGGTTTTGGTTGACTTGATTCATTCTTGTGACTTGATTCATTCATGTCTGCATTGTTATCTTTTCAGGGGTATGTGAAGTTAATGGGGGCTTTTGCACGATGATTAGTAACATTAAGGGTATAAATCATTGCTTGTATAATCGGCTTCTTGTCACAAGTAAATGCCATTTGGCTCCTTTGGCTTGGTTTTATTGAGGTGGCTAGCAACAAGCAACATTCAATGGTATTTCCTAGGCTTTAATACCATACTTAATAGTCAACAATTTTAAACTTTAGGAATACTTGTTTATGGGTATTTTAGCTTAATTGACAATACTTAGCTGTGACTGTTAATTCAGTTAAGAGCTTTTGTACATAAAAATGAAGCAGTAACTTAATATTCGCATTGGATGCTTTGCTACAATCTGTTCTTTGAATTGATGTTCACAGGGTAGCATCAAGCACAACATAAAGCATATTTCAATGGCATATCAAAAAACCATTTTGCTTACTTAGTAATGAATTCTAATGCAAACACATTTGAATATCGTGTGAATATTTTAGCATCTGTATTTTGTATTATATCTATATGACATTGGACTAGCTAACACTTTGATTTTGGTTATATTACAAAATTTTTATAAATGTGAGCGTAGTTCATTAGCATATAATTTTACCTGTAAATTTGGTGTAAGAGAGATGGCCCCTGTAGGTGCACGATTTATCTCTACACAAGTTGGTAAATCTCTTTCCTGTCTACTCCCTGTTTGGTGGAAATAACATCTTCTTTCAAGTGTTTTTAGTCCTCAATAGATGGGCTTTGATTTTTTTAAATTGTACTCTTTACAGTCAGGAATCGTATGAAAAGTGTTAAGAATATTCAGAAAATCACAGAGGCAATGAAAATGGTTGCTGCTTCAAAGCTTCGGGCAGTTCAAGTGCGAGCATAAAATTCTCGCAGATTTTGGCAACCTTTTACTGCCCTTCTCGGGGATGCTCCAAGTATGTTCAGTTGTATTTCTTGTTTATGTTTACAGTAGAACTTTTCATAAATGGAAGATATCTAAAAGCATTTGATTGGTTTAGTCATTAGGTTGAATATTTACCTCCATAATTGTATATTTTGACCTTTGTTGCATTCTCTTTCAAACAAATTTGGTGGAGGGTTTGAAACTTTGGGACTGTTTTGTGTTGTTGAGCCATCTGTGTACCTACCCACTAATCACAATTATAAGTTTTCACCTCCGTTATTTCTTTATTATGAAATGGTTTTGTTCTCCTCACTTTCTTTTTTATGTTTCTAACTCACTAGGTATCGATGTCAAGAAGAATGTAGTAGTTACAATTTCATCTGACAAAGGTCTTTGTGGTGGAATCAATTCTACTTCTGTTAAGATTAGCAAGGCTCTGCACAAGCTGACTTCTGGTATTGCATCAATGAGGCTGTTTTTCTGGGACATTAAGGCAGGATCTTTCTGGCTAATAATTAATATATTATTATTGATATTCAGGTCCTGAGAAAGAAACAAAATATGTTGTTCTTGGAGAGAAAGCTAAAGTTCAGCTTGTGCGGGACTCTAAGAAGGATATTGAGATATCCATAACAGAGTTGCAAAAAAATCCATTGAACTATACTTAGGTTATCTGCAATCAAATCATATAGACCATAAAACTACCCAAAATATAATTGTCTAAGTCTCTTGTTTTATTTTGTTTATAGAAGTTCTTATTATTCTCATTCTTACAACTGCAATGTCTTTTCTGGATTTGCAGGTTTCTGTTCTTGCAGATGATATTTTAAAGAATGTTGAGTTTGATGCCTCGAGGATTGTTTTCAACAAGTTCCAGTCGGTGGTGTCTTTTGTGCCTACTGTGTCTACTGTCTTGTCTCCTGAGGTGAATATTCTGCCAATAATCTGCTGTTTGTTGTTTGCTAATTGTGTTCTTTTGCATGTTATGTGAATTTCTTCGATCCAGGTGGTGGAAAGAGAGTCAGAATTAGGAGGAAAGCTTGGTGAGTTGGATTCTTATGAAATAGAGGGGGTGGAAGTGGAGTACGAAGTACTTCAGGATCTTGCAGAATTCCAGTTTTCTTGTGGGAGTATTTTTTAATTTAAGATGCACCGTCCAACTCCTAGCATAAATTATAATTTTAGCATCATAGATTTTATTATTATACCTATGCATACACATACGCAACATATATGCATTCATCTTTACGTTTTCAAATAGTATCTGTAATATCAGAGCTCAAAATCCTTTTTAAAGGGAAGTAGGAGCTTCAGTCGGTTATGGACTTCTAGCAGTCTGTCTGATTTTAATGCATCTTGCAGTGCTGGGGTCGGATGTTTATATGTCAAACTTCAAATAATGTCTTCAGCATATTTTCGACCTGTGGGTCTATAGTAATTCTGATGTCATTATTTGATGCGTTAAGAGTGAGTATTTATATATGTCAAAACTTCAAATGATGTCTTCCGCATACTTTCAACCTACCCTAAACCCTAAACCCTAAACCCTAAACCCACTCCTATGGAATATTTGCTTTATGAATAGAGCTTTCTGGATTGGAAACAACTATTTTACAGTAGGAAATGCTCGTTTTTATTTGGAAATTTTTAGGCTGCAAATCTTTTATGAATTCTCCTTGTCAGGCATGAAGCTTTTGTAACAGATTTTCTTTAACAAATGAAGAGAATTAAATTAAGTTTATTTGTTAGTTAGATGCAAATTTGTTCATTGCCTTACAATTATTTTTAAAAAATGTTAAAACAATCCTTTTTTTATGCTAGTGATTTAACACACTATTGACATCAGTATTCTATTTCTCGTATGTATTCTTCCGGTGCAGGTACTCTATAATGCAGTCCTGGAAAATGCCTGCCGCGAGCAGAGTGCACGAATGTCTGCCATGGATAGTTCTAGCAGGAATGCTGGTGAAATGCTTGATCGTCTTACCCTCACTTACAACAGGTCTGTTTTTTCGACTTTAAGAGACATTTCCTTCAAGTGTTGCCTCAGTTTCTCTAACGAATTCGGTCCCTTTGAACAGGACCCGTCAAGCTTCAATTACTGCAGAGCTGATAGAAATTATATCTGGTGCTTCTGCCCTCACAGGCTGAGTTTGTAAAAACTGTCTTTCTTCTTTCTTGCCAAAGAAATTCTAGTCAAGATTTTTCCTCCTGGACTGTTCTTTTGTATTTCCCGTGACCTAATTATGCATAGTGCTGGTTATGAAATAATAATTTCCCATCATTTAAGAGACAGGTAAGTTGTTCTATATGCACTCTCATTTTGCCCTTCTGTTCATCGTGAAAATTTTTCATTACAAAATCCAGCTATTTACACTACAAATATGTAAAAGATATGCAGGTATTGGTAGAATCAACCCGAAATGATTTTTTTCTAAATGTATCATCTCTTATTAAGCAGCTGATGTAGACAATAAAAACATGATGAAACTAGCAATGATACCCTGCATAAACATACGAATAAGTACACTAATAGCCAAAGCATCAGTGATCAGAACATGTGTCATGGATTACACATAATTATTCATCTGTTTCTTTGCCTACAAATAAAAACATGATAAGCCCATTATTGGTGGAGAGCATTATTGGAAGATATTACTCAAAATTGTAGTGCTTGTCCACAGTTTCTGCAACTTCCCAGGTGCAGCTCATACCCTTGGGGAAGACAACCAAATCGCCAGCGCCGAACTCAACAAACTCGTTGTTGTGGCCATCTGGGTACACCTTCACCTTGCCCTTCAAGAGGTAGCAGGTCTCCTTGGCGTTGTACGTCCATGGGAACTTACTGGGTGGGCATCCCCACTTGGGCCAGGACCTCACTCCCAGCAGGGATAGCTTGGACTCAGGTGGGTTGTTCTCGATCTTGATGCCGAGTTTCTCCGTCGCCATGGCTTCCGATCGGATCCAGAGACGAGGGGGTTGGGATGGCGATGAGAGGAGTAGGTGGAGTAGCAGAGGAAAGACTGGTTTGCCATGGTTAATGCCGCCATGAATGGGTATTTGTGTTGTGTGTCCTTCACCTCCAGCCCACAGCTCTAAAGGAAACAAGGCTAGTGCAAGCCATTGGTCATTGGTCACCATATCCTCAAAATATGTGGATGAGTTTTAAATACATGGGATCAAACATGAGTTTTAATTACTCAAATATATTATATATTCAAAATACGGGATTGTATACAGGTTTAAGTAATTAAATTCGTATCCGACGAGGTATTTCTCAAAATAATTTTTTTGAAAATAAAAAATGTGCTTTTATTTTCAAAATATTTTTCTCACATTTCAAATTATTGTTTTTTTATTTTTATATTTTTTATCGGATCGGATTGGAAACGAATTAGATACGGATTGGTGAATTCGGATTGGAATATAAATATAATTAATGAAATGGATATAACATTTTGATTTAGGTCAAATATTTATATTTGGATGGGATACAGATATGTTCTCGTTTAGTTTATACCCAAGCCTAACATATCTTTAACGGGTAGATATGAGACAAGGCCTTAATATGTGCTTAACAAAAATATTTTTATTGTATGCTTAATAAAAATATTTTTATTGTGGGCCTTTGAATATGTTAGGCAAAATCAACCATAATGTAAGAAAAATTAAAGTACAATGAGAGCGAAAAATAAGTTGGGACATGTGCAATTTTTCACATTATTTTTATTATAATTTTCTATATCAATTAATAAATAATTAAATTAATCATTATTCCTAATTATTAACATTAGTAAAAGAGTAAAAAACTTTAGCTCTTAATAAGGGATAGAATTGTTAAGCAAGAATTAAATTAATCCCTTCTTAAAAGAGAAAAGAGATTCTTATCAAAGTTTTAAATATCACACACCCTATGAAGGGTAAGTATATTTGGTTCAACCGGTCAAACCAAACTCACTTAAAATTAAAATTAAATTTTAAAAATGTAACTAAAACTTTTTGTTAGATTAAAAATATTTTTAATGATTAATATCTAATTAAATATTGATTAATTAAAACACCGAGTTTTGTTTAAAAAAGGGTTTTGAGAAAACTTTAGATTAAAAATTTGAATAAAAATTAAATTGATAAAAAGGCCTAAACCATATCAAATTTGTTGAGTGCATGCACCTTATAAGTTACATCAGCGAGTACGATGCAATATTTAATTATAATTAACATAATCAAATAGATGGATAATGGTACTCGATTATAAGAAAATGAATATAGTTATTGGTAATTTCCATTCCACTCAATCTCTGGATAAAAAAAATTTGTCCATTCCATTCATCAATATTATTATTATTAATAAGAGGGACATGATAATAATATAATATTCAAGCTACAGTTATATTATATATAAATATAATATAATCCCCTTCTTCCTTCCTCGTTGAAGAGAGTGCTGAGGAAGAAATTAGTATGGGGGTGTGCCGATGTAGTTGCCCGGCGGGTCGTAGCTACAGATGACGAAGAGGTCACCGGAGGGGCACCGCGCCTGGTCACACCCGAGCCGAACGGAGTTGTTCCAGACCACCTGCGTGTAGTGCCCGCACACCTTGCCGGCCTTGCATGTGTTGGTCCTCACGTCGTAGTCCGGCGCCTCGGACGTCCACATCTGCAGCGCGATCGCCGGCGTCCACTGGTCACCGCCCCCATGCACAGGTTCTCGCCGTACGGCCCCATGGAGTGCTTCATCACGCAGCCGCTCGACGCCACCTTCCACCCGTATTGCCGGGCGTACCGCGCCACCTTCTTGTCCCACACCATCGGCGTCAGACCCAGCGGCACCCGCACCTTGTTGTGCTCGTCCACGAACCGCCGCGCCATGATTCCCCGTTTCCGGTGCTCCGATATTATGCCAGTTTTGTTGGCATTACCAGCGGCAGCTGTAGATAGGATGATAGAGACAAGAGAAAGGAAGAGGAAGAAGACGGGTTTTATCATCATCCTTGGATGGGATTGAATGGGATGAGATGGAATGGAAGTATTCAATGATGCTCAAACCAGAGATTTTGTGTTGCAATTCATGGGAGAGCTCTTTTGACATATATATAGCATTTCTTGGATTCATGTCAACCACAAAATTAGCTAACTCATTACCAACTAACCTTACTAATAATAGGCCCTCTTGTGCTTTTTCTATAATTAAATAATAATAAGTTATGAGAAATCATGTATAGAAAAAGGGTGTGTGCTGTAATCTAAAATTTACTATTCGAGGGGACTATTATCTGTATTCATGATTTTAGTGGGTTTTTAAGGGGCTATTTTTCGGGCGACTTCTTTAAAATTTTGGCCAATTTTGTATTTTAACAACAGAAAACTACAAAATAATAGAAGCAAGTAATTAAGTTCAATACTTCCTTGCATCAAATTATTGACTCTAGAAATATGATAATAAGAGAAGACTAAATTATTTGAAATACAAACGGAATTGAAAGTGCCCATTGTTTCAAAGAAGACGAGGAGTTATTCACATTTCATTTAATGGTGAGAAACGAATTGAAAGTTAAAACAGTGGTAATTTTAAAATGATTTCAACAATTAGTTCAAAAGCTAACAAAAAAACCCTTTTTATCGATCATATTATTAGTATGTTGATGCATGCTTATAAATTATTATCTATGCATTAATGTCTATTTATCAATCAAATCACTACAATATTAATAATGTATGTTTGCAAACCTTTTACAACGCCGATTTATATAAATTTATAGTCATGATAATATTACAAGTACATACCATACAACATAGCTTGAAAAATTGTAATAAAAAATAAGTATATATACATTGATGTCATCGTCCTTTTATTAGTCTAATTCATTTTTTTTAAAAAAAGATCGGTTGGTTTTTTAGATCAAATTGTTTAAAATCTTTTTCTAACTTAAACTCGACCCAAA
Organism: Piper betle; assembly: GCA_033002965.1. NCBI lineage: Eukaryota > Viridiplantae > Streptophyta > Magnoliopsida > Piperales > Piperaceae > Piper > Piper betle. The sequence continues at coordinate 25,646 of JAURVB010000460.1, read as the reverse complement.
ATTGAGGGCAAGTTTATGAATTTCAATTTCATTTTCCTCAAATCATGAATAAAGATAACAGTCTCTTTAAATTGTTAATTTTGAATAATAATACTCTTTTTTGTGAATTTCTCTAAAGCTATTGTGTTTGCTCCTTGCAGCTTGGATAAAAAAAGAAGCTAAATTAAAACCAGCCAACTAATTAACTGTTTAAGGAAAGCCAACTAATTAAATAACTTACAAATCCATCATGTACCACTCAATTTTAGTACTTTGTATTGCTTGTTGGATTAATTAATTATTAATGTTCATCTTGCTTAAGTAATATAAGATTGTTCTTACAAAAAATGTAATTATTTAATTTTTGTAAATCGGAAATTAGAGTTAAAAAGTCAAACAAGTTGGTAGGGAAGGATTTGTTGTTTAAGGTGTGAGGATTTATTATATGTTGTGATCTTTTGATTGTTAGGTAAATTAGTTACGGTTGATATAAAAAGGGAAATGTTAATAAAAAAGCTTATGATTTAATTATCTTTAAAAAATAGAATGTTGATAAAAATAAATAGCTGGCTGTTATTAATTTGAAAAAAAAATGTTTTAGAATCTTTTAATTATTTATAGAGCCTTATTATACATGAGCTACAGTTCATATGCTTATTTTTAAAATTTGTTCATATATGTTATAAATTCTCGATCTCAAACCCTAGGGCTTTATTTATGTACTTTCGATAAGATGAAAATCAATTTCGGTCAATGATATCGATTGATTAGGTTATTAGACCGGAGTATATAAGGAGAATAACGTCATTAATAAATATTAGTAATCAAGTGTGAGTGATCTAATTGTAAAGTCATTATGCCCAATAGATTTTGGAGTGTATTAAAGTTAGTATACACTAATACTAGTGGTGTACTTTTAAATTATCGTAGGGATATGAAAAGTTTAGCTTCTTTTATAGTGTTTCTTCCTAATCCCCCAAACCCCCAAACCCCCAAACCCCCAAAACCCTTACTTTCTACGTTATCATCCCTACATTAGCCAATAATTTTTTCCTAAATAGTGATCTAATAATATATTTCTAATGGGGAACCGACACAAGGGGAGCATCCAAACTATCGTTTTATGTGGATGTGAAATGACCGGCTCAAGTACAAACTGACGAGCAATTCAATATTTTGAAATAAAAAATTTGAGCAAAGAAGCAAATATTTGAGATAACTAAATCAATGTTTTTAAGAAATGTAAACTTTGTATTTATCAATTTTAAGTATCAAAAGAGCAATATATATTAATTTCATATAATTTTTATTTACATGATTAAAATTCAATATAAATGACTCTTAGACAACTCCACTCCGGTACGCCGAGTTAGGTAGGAGTTTTGATTTGTTAAACTATGGTTTCAACATTATCATTTTCAAAAAATTATCTAGGCTAAGAACTTTTTAAATTATTGAGGTACCCTCTTTCACTATTGGTTGCAGACCCAATTAGTTGGCGTATACGATGATAATTAGAAGATTTAATTACTCAAAACTCAATAAAAAGGTATATATGTTATATTTTTTTTTTCATTTAATTAAAATTTATTTTTAAAATTAAAATTTATATCTAAGATAATAAATTATTAAGTCTCTCGTTATTCAATGGGAGGCTATCTGTAAGACTAGATGTGTACCTTTGCCCACACTACAAGTCTATAAGTACCATGCATGATTATTGTTGGCATTTGACTAGAAATCATATTTTTTAGTGTAATTTAAAAAATATATTCTACTTCTGAATTCTTACCTAATAATTAATTTAAAGAATAGTTGCATTTGATTTAAATAGTTGCCATTTTCTAATTAAGTATATAATTTTACTATAACTAAAAGCCTTTTATTTATTTATATCTACTCAATAATGGGTTTTGCACTTATTTCTAACAATTTTTTAAAGTATCCATATATAATAAATACCTTTTTATCCATATAACTAGGAAAATTGAGGCGAATTAATAATTATAACAGACATATAACAATTAATTACACGTGGCAAATAAAGGTGAATTTTCCTATCATATTATTATAACATACTAACATAGATTGGAGTTGGTCTTTAATAACGTAGGCCGCGCATGCAACGACAATTGCCTATATATTGCTTGTGTATATTTCATCTGTTAACCACCATTCCTAATTAATTTTTGCATCCATACAATAATCAATGTCACCTATAATTAGTTTATTCTCAATACATTCTGCTAATTGATTGAACTTGTACCATAGTTTTCTAAATTAAATAGCAACTATACTACAATAGGTGAAGAGCAAGGCTGTTAAGTGTTTAAAATATACAATATTTGCCCATATTTTTAATATAATTTTGTACTTCCCAGGTATAAATATTATCATATTTCATTTTCATCTTATTTTTCTATTATCCAAACATATAACATAAAATTTTAAAATTTTTACATCATTTTATCTCATTGTATTAATATTTCACATGATTTTTTTATTTACATTATTTTCATACCAACCAAACAAGCCTTATAAAATTGTAGCAAAAAAATTTATACGGAAGTAGCAGGTTTCAATTAGGAAAAAATGAATTATTTTAAAAGATTTTTTTGTTGTTGTCATTTTCAAAATCTATTTGCATCAAATGAAAACCTAGGCAAGTGCCCGATTAGACTCGGTATATAGTCTTGTCAAGCAAGGTTTTTAATATCATGTGAAAAAATAATTATAATTATAAGTTGTATGTCCCATAATTGGTCTCATTTTTATGGCGAATATAATTTGAATGTTCTTACTTGTCTAAAAAAATATTATCGACCTTTGCTCTAGTTAAGAACATAGTTTTTCTTTTTCTTTTTTTGGGAAGAACCTAGTATTTGAGTGTGGCCGAGTTTAGGGAAAGCTTGTTGAGTGAGGGAAGGATTGCCTTTATGTAATTCTGGGTTTTTGTACAGAGTGGATTCATTACATGGAAACTGTGTTTTTGCATTTCAATTATAAATTCCTTTTGAAATATCTGATAGTTCTTACGTTGTTTCGATTGTGAGAAAGAGAGCGTGAAAAGAGTATAATTTCTTTTATTTTCTGGTAATCCAAACAAACCCTAATACACATTTAGTGTTGCACTAGTATCTAGAATTTGAGAGCAAAAATGTGTATTTAAAATGTAATTGACATGCAGAATCAAGTAGTTCCCATCTATTAAATCAACTAGAAAATCAATTATTTTTTTCTTCTCTTCAATTCCCTCCACCAGTTTTACTTGATAACCCAAGAAAAAACAAAATTAAGAGTGATGATTTAGAACATTATACTGCCCCCCACAATTACTTCTCTTCATAAATAAAATCTCAGAAGTTAGACAGCAACTTTTAGAACTGGAGAGCAAAGAAAATACTGGGGTAACTTACTGCAAATATATTTCTAAAAATGAGAGTGGAAAGATGAATCTGAGGAGACCGACAAGAAGTCGATAGCATTTTTATGGCTTAAACTTTACACAAAAAAAGAACAAATAATTGTACATGAATTAACTCTTTATCTTGGACGATATGTACGGGATGAATAGAAAATGTAAACAACAATAAAAGGGGAAAAAACGGGAAAAATATATATATTTTAATCAAGCTGTACATCGACTTTTGCTTACCATGTCATTTTCTTCACAAGATTTCGTCATCCTGGGGAGAGTTAACCAGTTCATTGTCGCTTGGCAGGGAAGGAGGGGTGCCGGGAGGAATACATGCCGCCCCATTCTCACCTGCGCAAATGCAAAGCGCCTCTGCGTCCCGCAGAATCCTATCTAAATCGATCTGGCCACTCAGCTCGTTGATGAACTTGAGAAGTGTGTCGAAATCCATGTCATCGCCCATTATCTTCTTGCGGTATCTTCTCAAAATAGCAACACATATGTACAGGTGAAAATGCTCCGACAGATGACGAGTCCATAAGACCTCCCACATTCTCATCACCAACTCATACTCAAATTCCCTGGAAGCCGCACATAAATCAGTACTAACGACCATTTCTAGTGATTAATGTAAGTGCATTTTTCACTGTCTAGCCACTTTTAGCTACATTTTATGGCTCAAACAAGTAATTAGACATTTACAACCCATTGGCCATTAACTCACTTAGTCAAACATACAGCTAAATAGAAGGATACCTTTTAAATTGAATCAAAATCCAGCGGAAGCAGAAGTAGTAATTCAAGCAATCAGTTTGCTTAAAGTAATTATGCAACGGGCCATCAAGCAGTTCCACCAGCTACAAAATCGAAATATAATCCTCGTGAACATTATCAGAAGTATAAACAAATCTAGTTAAGCTTTCCAATACTAAAAACATGAGCTCAGAGTCAAAATATGTTACAATTTTTTGTGTATAAAAACTACAAACAAATGCTGAGTTAACGGAAAACATGATGTGGAAGAGTCAAAACATAAGGTAACAATTACAAGAATAGAAAATGCACCACCTTTGCTAACGTTCAGAATCCTAAATCAAAATTAATTAGAGTATCCATGCCATACCATGTTACCACTAAGGCTAAAACACACCTAAGTGAGTAACAAATTCAGACAAATCATTAAAGTCCACCAACAAACTATTGATGTTCAGAAACATTCAAAAATAATGAGGAACCAGACCTAACTTGTATTTGATAAGCCTAATATACAAATTCAAGTCCAAGAGGGAAGTATACCTTTGACAATGCAAAGAGCTGAGAATGCATGCCACTTTGATCCCTATTAAAATTTGCACCAAGACGTTCCATCAGTGCAGCAAAACACCAAAAAGCCTCAGACTCATCCTCCATCACAAACAACATAGGGGCCAAAGATCACTCATGCCCTGTACCCAAAACATTTTAATCTAAGAAATGCAACACAGTTGTCAACAAAAAGAACTTTATTCTTACAGTAAATAACCATCTTCGCAAGAAGCACATTGGTGCATTATGAAAAGAATGAGAAGAATGGAAAAGAAACAATTGCTTTAAATGAAACTTTAACAACAGTTCTTCAAGAGTTCAACCTTTTAATTTTAAAATCCAAAGTCCATGCCACAAATTTTTTTTTTTTTTAAAAACTACATTCATACACCGCAATAACGTTAATGCATTCAAGCATTATAAAACCCACTTTTGACATTCCCAAAAAGGCTACACATCTCTTAATGTCTCCTTGCACAATAACAGAAATACCATGCATGAGAAGGGATAGTTATTTATGTCAAACTTTAGCGTACATTAAGGTATCAAGAACTGCACTAAATCCAAGTATTAGAAATTTGACATTCAACTTTCCTGCACGTAAGTGATCTTTTTCTCTTGACTGCATCATAATATTAAAAAATCTGATCCACACAATCAACAACCCAATTGAACTTTCAAATTAATAAATGTGATCAGTTTTTTTGTTCCGGCAAAATTTACATTAAAAAATCTGAAAGTAGCTTGACAACAATGATTAGTACAAAAACAGAATGAAATTCGAGTAAAGCCATCTTTGAAAAAACTAAACAATATCATTTTTATTTTGCAGGGAGAAAAATCAGAAGTCTCATAATCTACCTGACAATAACCCAAATCGAAGTTGTAGAATGAGTAAGTCAGCAATATGTCATGCAATAATGCCAAACGTGGATTATCATCTCCATCATAGTAGACAAATGCTCTATCTGTTCTTACCTATAAAATTCCCGACAAACAAACAACATCAATATTGCAACATATCTAGAATAAACAAAGCACATGTAGAACAGGTATATCTTAGTACCACATCTTTTTCAATAAGACCTTTTCGCTCCCTAAATTTGGTATACCTCCTTGCCTGTTGGGATGAAATACTCTGCACAAAGATCAACAAAGGACAAGCTATCAAAAATAAAATAAAGAAATTGCAACATAAATTTAACTGATCAAGCACAAATGTATAGAAGTGATTGAAAAAAGAGAAATTAAAGTAGGCCTCAGTTGTTCAATGGATAAAATAAGAAAAATCCATAATGATTTATGTTCTCATGAATTATAACTATTCAAAGGCAAATTGTTCAAATATTTGAGAATTTAAAAGTTAAAAACAGGGTGGAAAATATTGGTTTAACAATCACTTGAAAATCAGTCAGTAAATCCATATAAAATGCATGACTCTTAACACTATCGCTCCTTCAAGAACTATAAAAAGGTAACAAAAAGAACATAACATATAAACTAAGCAATTCTTTAACATTTCAAGAACTTGATTTTCCCTTAAAGAGAACAAGCTTGTACAATGTCAAACACAGGCAAGGAAGATAGCTCCAAAACATGAATTAAGTAAAAGTTAAGAGTTCACAAAATTGGTGCATAGGAATACTGACACCAGAATTTTTAAAAAATGTCTTATGGCAATTAAAGATATTGCTGTACAAACCTTCCATTGATATTTTATGGTTTCATACTCTGACTTTTTAATTGAAGAAAGATACTCCCTTTCAGCATATGTAGAATCATACGAGTGATATCCCAATAACAATTTCCAAATCTGCTAGAAAGATGGACACTGCATTACAAACACTAATACGATAGATTAAAGAGAAAAATCACTTACACCCTCTCCTTTAGCACAAAGTATCACTTACACCCTCTGTTTTTAGAAAATGATCACTTACACCCGTGCTTTTAGAAAATGATCACTTAATGATCACTTATACCCCTGCTTTTAAAAAATGATCACTTACACCCCCACTCCTAACACTGTTAGTAAGTGGTTAAATATTGATGATATGACCGAAGTTACACTATGTTTTAACTTAATGGTGTGACAAAATCGGACAAATCAAAAGAAAAAAATATTTTAACACTATTTTCTTAACTTATTATTTTATTAATTAAAAATAAATATAGAAATTTTAATATTAATGATAACAAGTAGTTAAATATTGATGATTTGACAAAAATAACTTGATGACATGGCTAACTCGGACACATCATCAAGAAAAAAACTTTAATATCAAGTTAAGTCGTATCAAGGGTGTCATTAATTTTTACTTTTGGAAATATGATATTAATGTGCAATTTTTCTTTATGACGTGTGAGTTTGTCAAGCCATCAAGTTATTTTTGCCAAATCATCAATATTTAACCACTTGCTATCATTAATATAAGAGTTTATATATTTATATTTAATAAATAAAATAATAAGTGAAGAAAATAGTGTTAAAATTTTTTTCTTGATGATGTGTCCGAGTTTGTCACATCACTAAGTTAAAACATAGTCTAACTTCAGCCACGTCATCAATATTTAACCACTTACTAACGGTGTTAGAAGTGATGGGGTGTAAGTGATCATTTTTTTAAAGCAGGGGTTATAAGTGATCATTTTCTACAGGCAAGGGTGTAAGTGATACTTTGTACTAAAGGAGGAATGTAAGTGATTTTTACTCGTAGATTAAAACCTAAAAAAGTAATTACAAACATTTGTCCGCAGGCTGTGTTCAACACCACCATAAAATATTCTTTTCCTTAAAGCGCTGGGATCAGTAACTCGTCCTTCATAATCCAAAAAACTTTCCCACTGTAACAGTATACACTATACATCAGTCAATGCATTACTCATAAAACCATTTAATCGTATAGATAATTACCTCCTCAAAGGACAGAGGGGCAGTCTTGGCTTTCCCCAAACAAGAGATAACTTATCCACCTGCCAAAATGAGCAAAGTTATTCCTCATTAGGACATTCAATTGTGTGAAAGTTTATTTGAATATTATTATGTGAAATTGTTGGGGCCCAGAAGCATCCTTGTGTCTCATTTAACCTGCTGTCAATTGATTACTATCTACAAGAGGTGTCTCATTCAGTTGCAACAATTGCCCAAATTTTCATGTGAGAGTCAAAACATTCTATTTTCCCAGATCAGCCTAACTCATTATTAAATTACACACGCTCACTCTATTCATGAAGCATGATAAATCTCTTCAATTTAACAAATAGAGATCAATTAACATATTGCAACTGCTTCTGAGCCACCATGAAGAGCTTCAGAACCTGAAAATGGCATGATATGAAACAATTCATTTTGATATTCGGTTTTTCATTAAGATAAAATATGATTTGAGGTTTCCTTTAGTTTCATTTAAGTAAGTACAGCTACAAGCCGTTAAAGTTCTAATAAAACTGAGAGAAAAATTTAATGAGGTACTCAACTTCTAAGCTGACTAAAAAATACCTCCTCATTATCTTTAACTGCAGGAACCTTCACCATATCACCTCTAGCTTCATTAGAAGCTCTACTAGGTGTGGTGGTTGGAGCAGGAAGGGCATGGTTCTTTCTCTCATGATTATCATGATGTATTTCTCGAAGAAAATGAGAAGTTGTATCACGAGCAAACTTAGTAACAAGCGAAAACTTTTCCAAAACTTGTATAGAAAGATCATGAGCAGGATCATGAGCTCGTTGTCGCATGCGCCCACCACGATCAACAAGGCTAGGGCCTTCATTGCTAGCACTGCCCTGAATCATGTTTTGGGTTTCAACTGAAGATGAAGACGATCGCAGCACACCATTAGATATTGGAACGGCCCTAGGAAGCTCCAGGGATGTAAGAGATCTCTACAGAAACCAAAACAACAAGTGTTGATAGCAGTTCATCATATTTTATCATGGAAAGTAACTAACACTAAGCTCCTACTTTAATGCAGAATCCTGATATTCAGTTGTTAACACTGTGTCTATTTCCAGTCCTTATAGTGACTGCAGGTTTGATTCCATCAGCTGTGCCTATTACACAAAATTTTATTTCTTCACTAGATACGTTATTCTCATTATGTGTCCTCCCAAAAGATTCCTTCAGAAGGCAGAATTTTTCAACTACGTCCATTTAATGTTGAAACCACCATATCATAATGCTTGCAGGTAAGAACTCAAATCAAGTAAGCTGCCAGTTACATAATAATTAACTTGTTCAGTCTAAGCCCATTGCAAATCTCAGCAAATTTAACCACAGAAATTCCACTTGTTCAGTTGGTCAAGCATTCTCAAACATGTTTACAAAAGCTAGTTATTACCAAAAAAGCACCTGGAGGGGATCTTGCATATCATTTATAAGAAAGACGTTTGCATCATCCGCAGACCTGAAGAAACTTATATTAATTGCTAAAAAAGAAAAATCTAACCAGCTTCAGATAAAGCAACTAGTAACACGTAAAGAAGTAGAAATAGAGGGAAATACTTGAACTGGCTATCACAATGCTCAAACTGCGAAAAACAAGACCTTAGTTTCTAATTAAGCCTGTATATATATATTGATTTGTTTCTAATTAAGCCTGTATGTATATTAATGCACACAATGAATTTATTGAAAAGCATCCTCCATTGCAATAACCAATCAAAAACCCTTTGCAATGAGGAAATATTAAAATCAAAACGCTGAACCATCTGATTAAATCTGATACACCTATTTCATAATTCACTTTGCAAACGACACAATACAAAATTTTTATTCCGGATAAAAGAAAAAGTTTAAAGGTCTAATGGCACCCAAAAAAAAAAAACTTACCTAACAAGAAGTATATGTTGTTTGATAGTTGCCATAAATTCCCTCAAGCCACCATTGTAGAAGTAAAGAGGAGGATAAGCTAAACCTGATCAGAAGCAAGTTAAGGATATTATTGGAATGTGATCCAATGATACCTTGCAATTGACACACGACTAAAAGATCAAAGAAAAAAATTTTGATTATGAAATATTCCTTTCTAAAAGCAAAAATAACAGCTGGTATTGCAAAGAAACATTGGACCAGCGATATTAAGAGCCTCAAAGTAAATCTAGCCATAGTAGAGATTAGTTGGTTGGACAAGTGTAAAATTTCACACACAGTGTTGCTACTTGGTATCTTACACTTGAGCAAATAAAGAAAAAATGAGCAGCAACTCTAACAAGGACAGCCACAAGAGAAGTAATATCAATAGGTAAGTAAGATAAGAAGTCATTTACCTGATGATAAGACAACAATTAAATATTGCCAACCAATGGCAGGAGTATGCCGGCGAATGGACCGTATTTCTGTAATAGGAACAGCTTTAATGGTGTACAGATTCCTGTCTGTGGAGCAAAAGAATAACCACAAGTTGCAGAGAATATCAATGCATCAATAATACAGTCCCAATCCATCAGCAATACATTACATAGATTGAACAGCATAGGTACACCACCTTTCTCGGTTATCATTGAATGCCCGCTCTGCGCTATCTGATCATACCCAGTGGAACGTTCCTTGTAAGGAATCCAGGACTGCCAAGTAAACTAAAAAAGTCAAGCTCTCTTCCCCATGCATGTGTTATACATCGTATAAATTCATCATAACAACAATCATTTTTATCAGCTACATGATCAAATTACAAGCATACAAGCAAATATTAGAACCATAAACAAAGACTATCTTGCCCATGGAGCACCATCCGTGCACATGTATCGTATATTGCAGAAATTCATCAAATTAACAATCATTTTATCAAAATAAATGATCAAATTGCGAGCATAGAACACAAAAATTGAAACATAAACAGATAACATATATGATATGAAATCATCAAATTAATATGCATCTTAGAATGGTCAATTGAGTAAATTAAGAGAAACTAAAAACAAAAATTCAAAGCCTGAACAAAGGCAAATCCTTCTTTAAAAGTGCTAATCATGTACAGCACAAATTCAACAAATAAACAATTGTTTTTATCAACCCTAATGATCAAATTACAAGCATACAAACAAATATCCAAAGCGCGAAAATAAAGGCAAATCCTGCTTTGGAAGCCTTAATCATATATAGCACAAATTCATCAAATTATGAGCATAAAAACATAAATTCAAACCATAAATAAGCGTGAATCCTCTCATTCATAAGCACTAATTGATCAAGCACAAATCATCCATCTAACAATCATTTTTATCAAGCTTAAGCGATCAAATTATGATCATGCAAACAGAAAATTTGAACCATGAAAAAAGGTGAATCCTTATTTAGAAGCACCAATAACCATATATATTTGCAAATACATCAAATCAATAATTGTCTTTATCAAGCTAAATGATCAAATTACACATCACGCAACCCAGAAGGAGAATTCTTGTATAGAATCCCTAATCATATATAGCACAAATACATCAAATCAACAATCGTTTTTATCAATCCAAATGAACAAACTACGAGGAAACAAGAAAAAATTTCGAACCATAAACAAAGACGAGTCCTTCTTGAGCAGCCGCAATCTCCCACTGATCCGCTCAGACGCGTACTGAGTGGGATGAATCGTCACATTATCCCTCTTATAAACCACCTCGCACTCGGCCGGCTCGGCCTGCCCGCCGCCGCTCCGGCCGCCATCCGCCATCGGATCGCTGCCCGACCCCTTCCCATCAACGCAAAACCCCCCGAATCACAATTTTAGCTTAGCTCAACAAGTCCAATTCATCACACGAAATCTACTTCAAAATAACCGCAAAAAGGGGGAGGGAGGGGTGTACCTGGTGCACAGAAGCGGCGTAGTCGGCGTCGTCGGAGAGATCGTTGGAGTCGGTGTCGTGCATCGCCGGCGGCGAGGAAGGGCGGCGGCGGAGGACGGCGGCGGATTGGTTGCTTTGCGGCGAAGGTGGGGTTAACAAAAAAAAAGGGAGGAGGGGTCCGTTATTATTATTATTATTATCGATTTTTAATGTTTAATTTTTAAATTTTAATTTAGAGAAAGTTATTGTTATCTTAAACCATGTGGATTAGTTAAATTTGATCATAGCAAGTTACTAACACCACTCTCTAACCTTAACCACTCAGGCATTCAATATAATAATAAATGTTTAAGTCGAAGTAGGTGCAAATAAGTGGTAAAAAATATATAATTAAAATATTTATAATTAAAAAATAAAGATATTTATCAAAAAAATTTGAATGTAAGTGGAATTTATTTACTAATATATTTATTTTAAAAAATATTTATCTTGGTATTCATAATATATCTGAATTTATAATGTTTTTTAATTTATGGGTCAGATTTAAGCATTCTTTAAGCTATTTGGTAAATGATAAAAATTAACAAATAAACTATTGAATAGAACATCAATCTACGATTTAATCATAAATTTGTCAATTAACAAAAATTCTCCGGTAAACAATCTCAATATAAATATATCAAATATTTTTTTCAACATCAATTGTTATTTTATACACAATATTTTCAACAATATTTTCGATAAATTACGCTAAGAAATAAATACAATGAATGAATACATAGTTCATACTCAGTATTAATGATACAAGGTGAGGTAATTATTTAAAAAGAAATGAGGTAATTGTTTGTGGCGTCCTAAATTGGCGTATCTAAAAAAACATTCCCACGAATTTTTTAAATAAATATATATATATATATATATTATTTATAAAAACAAAGAAAGGCTATCCGAGTATAAGAAAACATAAAAACGGGTGATCACGAAGCGTTCAAAAAATGGCGGTAGCGGTCATGGCCATGGCCTGTTTGAGCTCGTCTTGCTATCCCGTCCGGAAGAGAAGACGAGCCTCATCTACACCGGCCGCAGCAGGCCATACTCCTTTCGCGTCGGACTTGCACGTCGCCCGGACTCCGCCATCGAAAACGGCAACACCGAGAGCAAGAATGGTGTTCCCTTCCAGGTCTGAGTTCTGATGTTTTTGTTTTGCTGGGCTTCTTTGGCTCTTTGTTGGCACTGCATTTGATGTTTGTTACAAAATTTGTCCATTTGCTAGCATCATTTGAAGAGCGAGTAGTGAAGGATTTTATGGGGCGTGCTGGGGATTGTACATCTTGCAGTTGCTAGTTTTGTTTTGGAAGTGTTTATGCAAATGGTTGGAAATTGGTCAAGAAATAATTTGTGAACTGTGTATCACTACTACGCACTAAGATGAACTGAGGAATTTTGTTTTAAATGAGAACGAGAAGTTGAAAATTTGTAGGAGTAGCCCTAATTATACCGTACATAGTTTCTCTGGGAAAATTGACAAGAAGTTTCAACCCTTAAAAACTTTGTAATGGAGATTATACGTATGGTTGGGAATTGGTCAAGCAAAAATTTGTGAACGGTGTGTCGCTACTCACTAGGATGAATTGCATATTCTTTTTAAAGGAGAAAAAAAATTGTTGTAGTAGCCCATATATATATATATATATATATATATATATATATATAACCCAAATGGCACATAGTTTCACTGGGAAATTAAATTGGGTAGAGCTATCATGCCTTACTGCAGTATCTTTAGCCATAAAATGAAAACATCGTAAATGGAGATGACAACTTCCAAATTTTCTTTCTAGTTACCTAATTGCTGCGTGGCCTAATTGGGCATTATGGGTAGATTAACTAATTTTGTCGTAATATGGTAGCCCTAATTATACGCCCAAATGGTTTCTGTGGGAAAATTGGGTTGATCTTTCATACCTCACTTCAGTACTGTTAGCCATAACACGAAAGCATTAAAAATGGAGATGACAACATCCGAACTTTCCTTTTTGAGTGGAAACCAACTTTCATTTCCACAATTTGCAATGAGGAGTCAGATCAGGTTTTTGTGAATATAGTGGGTTGAGGAAGAAAGAATGTAAACCATTGTGCACCGTTTTCAATTTGTATGTCTGTGAGAATGTTGAACCTGCAATTCCTTCTCAGCTGAGCTTTTTTTTTCTATGATTGGATCAAATCAGCCAGTGAAACACATCTTATATAAACTTAATACCAAAAACACATTTTTTTTTACTCTATTGCAAAGAGAAAATAGAAAACATTTTGGAGTTTTATAATTCAACTGCATACCTTTACGTAGAAGAGACAAGTCCTACATCAGTTGTGCACTTTTTTTTCTCTTAAGAATGCTAAACTTCCACAAGGATTCCTTGACAATCATTTATCGCACTTATTTCACGCTTATATGGATTTTAAACTGTCACAACCTTGATTCCATTGTTGAAAATAAATTCATCGATGAACTTTGAGTTAATAAGGAGATATTCTTTAAGTTTGCTAGTGAGTATTCTGCTGCAAACTTGAAACTACTAAAGAAGGGTTCCTTTAATATGTATATCTCAAATGAGTTTAATGCATTAAAAAATAGCGCCTGACACCAAAACTATTCATTACAATTATATAAAAAAAATTGTAGCGTTTCTCTTATTATCTTAAAAATTACTCACATCTATATAATTGGAAATTAACTCTGCCAATGCTTCTGCATTGCCTATCCCAAGTTCAGGTAAAAGAGGAGGGTTGGCATCATGAAAAGCATTCGACCATCTAAAATTTTGCCATTTGTAATTTACATGGATCCTAGTTTAGGATCCATGCCCCCAACAACCATTGGGTATAAGTTGGAAGAAGAAGAAGAAAATCTATACAATTGGAAATTAAGATTGACCATGTTGTCAAAAGTTCAAATTTTAGTTTGTAAAAAATTGTTCCATGTTTTATTTTTGGTTTACATGTTAAGTTTTGTCTGCTAAATTTGAATTCTACTAAATTTCATCTGGAGGAGAAAACAGGTGCTGCTACATATGCATTTTCTGAATTTAACAGCAAATAGTTCATCTTCCCAATATGAACCTTTTTGCGAAACTTTTTCCAAGTTATCTTCGCTATCTTTGATATTATGTGTGTCAAATGTTAAAAGCTAATATAAAATGATCTACACAACGTATTTCAAGTTTCATTTCAGTTCGTCTCTGAATGCTGATAATGTGGAAAAATACTCAGTGGAAGGGGACACAATAACTTGCTGCTTCTGTAGTTCTTATACTTTGAGAACAAATAGCAAATCTTTTTTGGTTATTGGGTTGTGTGATTTATCAGCTTCATCTTTCCAAAGTGAGATTCTTTGGCCCATGGTTTGTCACCTGTGAGTTGTTTGTATCTGTCTGTCTTCTTGTCAAACGTATACTGTTTCTTGCTGTTTGCGATTTGTTAATTTTGTAATTTTTTACTGATAACATTGCTACTGGCAACTTAGGAAGATCTTCATTACTTGTGGAAGTTGCTGGCCGGATCAGTTGGAAGTGCAGCTTTAATAAAATATGGGACTGCCATTTACCCTAACATAGCCAATCCAAATCTCCTACAAGCCATTTTGATGATATCCGTGCCAGTTTTTGTTAGCATTGCGCTTTTGTTCAGGCAGAGTACGTTGACAGAAAAGTAATGGAGTATATTTATTCCATACTGAGGATATGAAAACCCAGGCCTCTTCAAAGTTGAGAAATTTGAATTATTCCCAGAACAAATTAACATGGGCATGATATGTATAATTAAGTCTGCAGATTTGTTTGCTAGGGATGGTGTATGTATTTTTGTTGTTCTAAAGCTCTAATATATAACTTATGAGTTAGAGGCTTCACTAAAATGAATATGTTTGGTTCATTTTGAGCTTTGTTTATTGTAATACTAGATTAGGCATTGCTGGTATTTTGCTTTCAGCTATGCTCTTCACGAAATTTTATGTGATTCTAACAATATTGATCAAGAATGGACTCACTTGATCCTGTTTTGCTGGTAAGTACGCATTTTCTCAAGTTCTCAATTATGAGTTCTTAAGTGTTGGGTCTTTTGCTCCATATTTCATTATTGAGACGTTGGTGTTTTATTTTTTTCATATTATTTGAAAATCACAATTCAATACAGGAGCGAGCAAAACTTGGATTAGGTTGCTTGCATTTGTTTTGCAGTGAATGCTTAGTGTATGGACAAATATGCTTATTTTAGCTTATATGTTGTATTAGTGTCAGCTATTGTCTGTTTGATTAATCCATTCTTTTGTGTGGCCTTAATTATATTGTTCCTGTCCACACGCATATATAATTTCCAATTGAAAAATGAAACTTACTTGGAGCACTCAAGAAAGCTGATCCTACCAGAGATTCAATTGTTGGACCTGCTCTTCTGCACGAACTATATTTGGGTTTTCTTTATCTTTGGTTGATTCATTCTTTCTCTAATTGAATCCAGCACTATTTTTGTTTGTTTCATCAATTATCAATCCACCACAATCTGGAGTTCTGGACCCAGCTGTCTTTTGTTTAGTCATCTTCTATCAGAGCAATGAAGATATTCTATTTCCAATGGTCAATATTTCCTTGTCTTGTAATATCTTTCCAAATGAATCCAGCACTGTTCTCGTTTGTTCCATCAGCCATCAATCCACCCCAATCTAGAGTTGTGGACCCAGATTTTTTGTTTGGTAATCTTCTATCAGAAAAACGAAGTTTATGTTCTTTTCCAATTGAATCCAGCACTGTTTTTGTTTGTTCCATTTATTGTCAATCCAGCCAATCAGGTGTTCTGGACCCAGTTTTTCTTTGTTTGGTAAACTTCCATCAGAGCAATGATATTCTATTGCCGAGGGCAAATATTTTTCCTATGAGATATTTTCTTATAGGGGTGGGTATGTTTTATTTATTCGGTGTAGGGGTGGGGAGTTTGGAAAATGGGGCCGGGGTGACCGAGAGGAGAAATGCCAATAGTGTCTTTATTTACTCGTGACTTATTAGTTGGTTTGGCTCAAAAATGTTTTATAAAGGGAAAATATCATAAATAGTCAAGTTTTAATATTTTCTATCATAAATGACCAAAAATTTAAATTTATATTAGATACACCCTAAATCTAAGTTTAACTTTTCGTAAACATATTTTTCTTGTATTTAATATGATGATTGATATTTCATTTTTTTTAAATATATTCATAATGTAAATATATTAGATAAAACAAAAGTTTTAATTTTTAATAAAATATGTCAATTTCAAATTTCAAACACCCTAAAATAATTTTTTTATTTTGTTTTTTTATTTTTGATTGTCCAAAATTCTATAATTTTTTTGCTTTTTAGCTCGTCATAAATAATATAATTTTGGAGTCTATTTATCATTTATTAGTCCTTTTTTTATTTTTATGTATAAAGTTCGAAAAAATTATAATTTTTATCCATTATCTAATTTGATATTAATAAAAATAAATTTTATGGGCATTTTTGTCGTTAAATAAAAAATGATAGAATTTCTTCATCATTGATATAAAAATTTTAAAAATGGTTATATTATATATAATTTTGTAAATTTAGTTATTTTTGAAAGAAAAATTTAAAACCTGGTTATTTATGATATTTTCCCTTTTATAAAATATTAATTAATGTGTATAGTCCTTAAGTCAAGTCTTGATCCATGCGTTTTTAGTCATTTCTTCCCTCACATCTTCTCCATCACATAGCTTGTTCCTCTTCCACCTTAGATTGGTTGACCACTCTTGTTGTTGGGTTGTCTTTGCCACCGCACTCGCAAATGTGCTTGTCATCTCGTCGGCGTGGCTCAGGCCATGCATGTCTTCTACTCTTAACGACGTTGGTTGCAACTAATCGAAAAGTTCGTGTGTCCCCTACTGCTTTTGTTTTCTCCGATTCTCCGATTGCTCACACCGCCAAAGTCTTCATTTCAGGCAATAGTAAAAGTTGAATGGGTTCATGTAGGTTTTGAAAAATTAAATTTTTGATGTATATCTTTCTATGATTACCATGATATAGGTAGATATGTACGAGGCTTTATAAATTTGGTGTTTTGATGTACAGAGAGATTGGATAAGTTTTCTTAAAAAATCTTCAAGGGGAGGAAAATAGTGTTAAAGAGGCCTTCTTTAGACCATACAGTAGGCTCGAGTTCGCGCACACAAACGACGGTGAAGGCCAAGGTTGTTGGTATGATAATGATGTAAATGTCAGGGAGAAACATCATGCAAGAAGTAATTGAAGGTACATGTATTTTGTCTGGGTTCAATCCACATTGATTGCATTTTTTTAAGCGAGGTACTTTTGACTTTTAATCGAGCTGGTTTCGAGTTCATGAACGAGCTGGGTTCGAGCTCGGGAAAATTAAATAGTTTAAGTGTATTCGAGTTCGAGTCAAGTTCAAACACATAAAAGGTATTCGAGTCGAACTCAATCATGTATGTTCAAAATTCGTTCGATCTCGAGTCGAATTTCGAACTATTCGAGCAAGTTCGAATACAAGTTGACTCGGCCCCATGCTCGATTAGCACCCTTAATGAAGATGTGAATTTTTTGTAGATATGAGTTTCTATGTCAGTGATGTTAGCTTATTAGTTTATAACCATGCCATTGAAGTCATGTGATGTAATGTATTTTTAATGAAATGTATAACTACGTCACTGATGTTGTTAATGTTGGTTTGTATTTAATTGGTGTTGTCATCTTAGTATTCAAGTAAGTCATTAATGTATTCATGTTAATTGGTGCGTAATTATGAAGCTATGAAAAAGTGGTCTTTGTAGATTGGGTGTTCTAACTTAGGGTTTATTGATATTGTAATGCATGCTATTTATGTATTTTATGTGGTTATGTTATATATTTAGATTTACATGTCATTTATGTCGCCCGTCAAATGCTCGTCCAACCGTCGCTATCTGCCTAATGCAAAAGAAATAAGACAACAAGAGAATGTACATGGGAAGGCCAAAGAGAGGTCGGAGGACACTAACTTAATATTAGACTGTATGGTTAAAAATATGTATATAGCCATCAATGACATTATGTTCGAATTTGATAGTTTTCACTAATGTGATTATCGTCAAACCTATTGTTTTAGTGATGATATTAATTTTGCATATTGAATTGGTGAGTTATTGATTACATGACATATGCATTATAATCTACATTACATTATAGAGCTAATGATCATAGACGACACATGATTAGTCAAAATTCAATGTCATTCGTCAGTATGAGCAGTATTATATAAAGTCATTGATGACATAATATATGAATTGGCATGTTAATTACAAAATTCAGTGAGCAGATTCATTGATCGACGGCCACCCTTGTGTACAACTGATTCCATAATATTCTCTGCCCCTATACAAACTCACAAATTTGATCATCTCCGTTAAACTTTCTTCGTCTTGAAAATTTTGATAAAATGATCTCTTCCTACATTCTCCGTATCATTCAAATTCCCAAATAAAAATACAACAAGAAAAACTTTGTCCATGTAGCACGTATTTAAAATTCTCCACTCCGATACCAGGTAAACAAATTCAGGCTACCCCTATATCAAAATATCTCTTTTACTGTTGAATCCGGTTCTGTTTTCGTTTGTTCCGTCAACTATCAATCCACCTCAATCTGGAATTCTGGACCCAGTTTTCTTTGGCTTGGTAATCGTCTATCAAGAGTAAGGAAGATATTCTGAGGGGAATATTGTCTTGTCGTTTAATATTTTTCCAATTGAATTATTACTGTTGTCATTTGTCCCATCAACTATCAATCAACCCCAATCTGGTGTTCTGGAATCTGGACCCAGTCCTTTGTTGGTGCTATTTCGTTGCTGGCCAAACCGGAGTACAATACATTGATGGTGGGGAGCAAATGAGTAATTGGTCATCAGAGATATGGAACGTAGCTAGCACATGCACTGTGCTACCAATGCATGGGGAAGACAATGCTGTGTGGCTTGGGAGGGATCCAGTCGCCGTTTTTTCAAGAAGATGAGTATCGGTGACAAGTGGAGGTGCCCACATGCAGAGAGACAGAGAGAGAGAGAGTCTGTTAGGTTGAAACTTGATGAGGTTTGGTGGGGAGGAAGACAAGACGATTAGGAGGGCGGCATCGATCGTTTCCTTCTCTTTTCGCTGTCTTCCCCTCGCGCTTGTCTCTCGTGTTCATGAGCAGTGCACGAAGAAATAAACTATAATAATTATATAAAAAAATTTTTTGAAAAATATTTTGTGATTGGTTTAATCTCTTACGTAGATTTTTAGTTTTCCTTTTATATAAGAGTAGATCAAATTAATTGTGAGGTCGTAGTGGTAAAATTTGATTATAAAACTCAATAATTGTTGGTTATCAAAATTTTCCAATATGAATAAATGTTTTCAACTTCATTAGGGATAAGGTCTTCATAATAATTTAGATTTATATTATTTATATATATTATATAAGAATTGGAGGTGTTTTTTTTTTTGCATATGAAGGTTAAGCTACTATTTTACTCGTGTAATTCTCAAGTTATCAATATTTACCCCATACAAAATAATATAATATTAACGAAAAAATTATAAAATTTAGAGAGTTGCTAATTTGAGCTTTTAGTTAACTAAAAAAAATGCTCTTCAAACTTCAAAACTCCAACATGATCGATACGTTATTAGTAGTCTTTCCGACCATTAATAATTTGGAAGGATGTTTTTGACGTTGGTTTAGCGGTACTCTAATAAAAAGTTGAACTAAGTACTGTCCAATGGCTGGCCGCCCTTGGTTGGGTATGGTTTAAGTAGCCAGGACTAGGAGGTTGTTCTAAGGATAATGAACACATCTGATCACCACAGGCAAGAGATCACAGGATTTGTATTTGACCAATCCTAGAACAACCTAAACAACTTTTAAAAAAATTCATTCATTTTTTGGGGAAAAAAAATCATAGCATGTAGACCCCAACATTTAACAACATAATCTCCACTGTCTTATCCTAATCCCATAAGAATATCCCCATGTAGGCTGCCTCTTTCCGATTTCAAGCAACCCAATAAAAAAAATCCCCAATGGGCCAATGTGATAGCACTCCAACCAGACACAGCTCGAACCGGTCCCTTTCAACCCGGACGCCCTCAATCCGACCCACTCAAAACCCGACACCTCACCGCCCCGGTCCAAAGGTCTGACCCGAGTCCACCCACGGGCCCACCGATGGCGATAAGGTCTACGACCTTCCCACGCCGCAGTTGGTGAAAGCGAAGTCTTGTCCTGGCGTTGCTCGAAAGACTAAAATACCCTCACATGACTTGTTCTTCTACGATAAGATTCGGGGAGGGTAATATTGGTATTTAGGTCGTGTCCGGCAGAACGAGACGGCGTGGGGGCGGGCCGGTAAATGGATGGGATCTATCGTTGTCAGTTTGCTGGGTATGGCTAAATCCTCGTCATCTGACTGGTGGGCCCCGCGAGTAGATGATTTGGACCGGATCCACCGTACACTGATTCGATCAGAACATAGGATTCGGCGTGGAGTCGATTAAATCCATAACGTCCTGGCAGCTCACGTGATGATTACCAAATTCTCAATTTTTTATTTTAAATAATAATTCTAATAATAATAATAATAATAATAAAATAATTAAAATAAAAAAATATATTCATCAAATCTTACGATACGAGGCCAGACTAGGGATGACTAACAATGATGGGGTGGCTGATTCCCATTGTTATAATGAGATCTGATATTAAATAGTTATATCTGATAATTAAATAAAAGTGTATTTTTATCATTAGAATAAAATTATATACTATTTTTGATAATTGTGTTTGATTTTCTATTATTTAATAATAAAACTTGTTTTATTTTTAATAAAAATCTAATTAATTTATCTACTGATTCCACATAAGTAGAAAAAGCAATTTTTATTTCAATAAAAAAGGTCGACGAATTCTTTTTAATGCTTACGGTCATTTTATATATAAGCATTAGAAATTCTAGAAATATTTTGTAAGATATATGTTTAAATTTAAATTTATGTTCTTTTTATGCTACTTTAATTGTATGCATGAAAAATTCAATAAGAAAATAATAACATTAAAACTTAAAAAGATTAAAAACAAAATTTGTGTTCGTAAATAAGTAACAACACGTTCATTTAAATTGCATATTTACTTTTATTCTTAAACTAAATCATATTTTTACACAAAATCACACCCCACTCATCTATTTTTGTGATCACCACATATTTTGCGAAACAATAACTTACAAAATAGGCAGTCATATATTTTAAATTATCCTCCACAATTTATGTTAAAATTATCGATAAGACTACTCTAGAATTTTAAATTCAAATAATTAAATCTAAAATTCATAGAAAACATTCTTCTTAATCTAAACATTTTGAAATTCAATCATCATTTGCAAAGAACTAGCTTTCCAAAAAGCTAGCATTTTTTATGTTGGAAAAAAAAGCTATAAATTTTTATACGAAAGATAGAAAAGATGATATATATTTTAATGTTAATAAAGATGCACTTATCCCATTCATTACTCATTACGTGTATAAATATGTATAGAAAAAGATGTCCTTTTTCCTGCACTACAACTTGCCCGCTCCTCTTTCAACTACGGGCACTACGCCCACGCAATATCCACGCTAGCCGGAAAACCTCCCCGATGCTCGCCGGAGAAGACGACCCCAGGCTCGAGGCCATCTCCCAGGCCATCCGCGTCGTTCCTCACTTCCCAAAACCAGGTATGCAGTTTGCTCTGTTACGATGTCCTCGTTGCCACCTCTCCCATCTTCTTCCATGAGTGGGAGCTCTGGTTTGAGTGAAGCTGGTACTGAGCTTGAATCTTGCTGTTTTGGTGGGCTTTTTCTCTTTTTTGTTTGGATTGGTTACGTGGGTTGTGTTGGTTTTTGGTAGGGATCATGTTCCAAGATATAACAACGCTGCTGCTTCATCCCAAGGTGTTCAAGGACACGGTTGATATCTTTGTGGACCATTATCGCAGCATGCATATCGATGTTGTGGCTGGTAATTGATATTGATTGAGTGGTTAATTCAAGTTCTGTTTTTGCAGTAGTTCTTAACAATCTCTGCTGTTTGGAATGTTTGAAGTATTGAAACACATTTTCTAATGCCGTTTTATCTGTGCTGGCTAAAGGTTTTTCCGTTTGCTGTATGATGAATGCATGCGCAATCAGAGCTTGCGGTGGTTCCGCTTTTGCATGCTTGACAAATATGTTATGCTATGTTGTTTTGGCTTGCTATAGCTGGTTTTCTGGCTTCTTTGGTAGTATTGATGACATTTTTTTTCCTATTGTCCTTTTGATCTTAAATATTGCAATGTGTGTTCATGTTATTTAGATTGCAACCAGTTATCTTAAGTTGGTGTGTGTGGGACTATTCTAGGAATTGAAGCCAGAGGTTTTATTTTTGGACCTTCTATTGCTTTAGCTATTGGTGCGAAATTTGTTCCACTGCGTAAACCGAAAAAATTACCAGGTACAGATTGAAATATTCCCTTACAATTCAGCATGCTATTTATCTTAAATTTTTAGAAACAGAGAGAAACATCTAATGATACTTAATGTCTCCCCGATTCTATCTAATGATTGGTTGTGGCACAAACATCAAAGTACTAAATGCTGTTCACGAAAAATGAGAACTTATATTGTAATATGTCTTTTTTGACATTCTTATGCCTTAACATTTTTTTAAGCCCAGGGGAGGTTATATCCGAGTCGTATGAACTTGAGTATGGTAAGGATTGTCTAGAGATGCATGTTGGTGCTGTTCAGCCGGGAGAGCGCGCTTTGGTCATTGATGATTTGATTGCCACTGGAGGAACACTTCGAGCTGCAATAAGGCTTCTAGGTAACACGTGATAAAAAATTGAACAAGCAATATATTAGCAGCTTTGCTTGTTATGTTTAGGGTTGAAAGCGTTGATCCCAATTAGTAGTGTTGTTTATATGTTATAATAGAGAATGTCAATACGAGCATTTCTTTTGTCTTAATTGTATCATTGACATATTGATTTTTGGGACCTATAATGATAAGAGCAATTGAGCATTTGATTTGTGGGGTAGTCTTTGTAGTTGATGTAGTGTTTAAGTAGACATTCATAGATAAATGTTTGCATGATAGATGTTTTCCCCCTAAAGTAATGTCATAGTAACTATTGGAAAGTCGTCATTCTACAGTCCGTACTCTAGTTTTGAGCTGAAGATGTTGGTTGGGAACCCTTATGATATTATCCAAGCCTTATGTTTTCAAGTCTTGCTTGCTCATACCATGCTAGGTTTATTGAATCTTTCTTAATTTTATGCATTTTTATCGGTTATTAACTTCATTCTTATTAATATATGCTTAGAAAGGGCAAAAGCAGAGGTGGTTGAATGCGCATGTGTTGTTGGGTTGCCGAAAAGTAAAGTACGTTTGATGTCAAATCTCTCGCAAATACTTCTTTTTCTCTTATGGTGGTTGATTATTTTCACATTCTAGCATTAGATGTCAAATGCAGCAAGTTTATTTTAGACCACAATCTTGACACACTATCTAAGATTCATGATATTTCTTTATATTCTAATATTAGGTTGCATTTTTTTCTCTTACAACTATAAAAAATTTGAATTATTGTATTAAATTGGCCAGATTGTCGTTAAATGATGCAAAATATATAAATGCCAGGACGCTTTTTCTGTTCAAATATTTACTTGATAGTTTCTTTAAATTGCTTATTTCATTACTGACAGGGCCGATGCAAGCTGTATGGGAAACCCGTGTACATATTGGTGGAAGCACATATATAGGCCTCTCTAGTCACGTGTATCCTTTCTATGGTTTTGTTAATATTATCCGTTGATGTGAATGGTAGTATTGTTTTTTATTTGATTGAATATTTCATCCGGGAAATAGTTTACCTGGAAACTATTTTTGGAGACAGGAAGAAGGATTGAACCTTTTGTTTGGTGGCTTAGAAGTACCTTGATTTTTGCATTTTAAGTGAACCAACGATTTAATCCTCTTTAATTTCATTTTCAATGATTTTCTGTTTCCTGTGAAAATAGAAAAATCATGAAAAAGAGATTTGTTCTGTCAATTTTTTTAAATAAATGTTGGAAAAGATAAGCAATTTATAGCACAGTATACTTCCATCCAAAGGGAAGATTTTCTGTCATAACCACCAAAGAGAGTCATTAAGAATTGACTTAATTTTTATTAAAGCTTGTGTATCATTGCCAATTCTATTTTCTTGTCACTTGCTATGCAAATTCTAATATTGATTATTGATTTTTTATTAAAGAAAGGAATACTGACTGCATGACATTAACTCCATCAATGTTTAAGCATTGCCGGTCTAAAACTTGGATAAAGGAATTCTGGCATCAAGAAGGGCGTCCAAATTTTTATAATTTGTAATTATAGGGATTCTAGTTTAGGATTCATGTTTAGGATTGTAGTCTACTCCTACACCCTTTTGGTTTATTAGGTGGAAGCAGAAGAAGACTAACTATATGGTATTGGCATCCATTGATGAGAATGCTTGTGAAACTAGAGAAAAAATTGCCTCATCCGAAGTTTTTAAGATTAATTTCATTCATATTCCTGCATTGTTAGTCTTAAGCTCACATTTGTTATAACTTAGAAGATTTTCTTTTATGAATCTAGTCTGCATGGCCATGAAAAGCTAAAAGCAATTGGTCTGGTGAAACTTGAAATTTAGTAGTTAAAGGTATTAATAAGTTTAGGATATTATTTAGTTAAAGATTAATAAGCATCCAGTGCTTATAAATACTACATTACTACATTGTTATCGGTGTCTTCCAACAAGATGGCCTCTTGTTGAACAAGAATTGCTCGTGGTTTCTTCCACATTCACTGTTTAAATTGAATACATCTTTTGAGGTCCACAGGATCAAACAAATCTTAAAGACTAAACTAGGTTAATCAATATTTTTAGCATCTGATAAAATTAGAACGATACAGAGAAGATTAGCATGTGTAACACCCCAAATCCGGTTCACACTCGTGAACCAAACCGGCATGTTACAGGCCCCGGTTAGGTCGGCTAACGCGAACCTAGCTCGTGCGGATCCAATCTCGGCGTCTTAAGATGAAG
>JAURVB010000459.1:0-18761 GCA_033002965.1 Piper betle | reverse complement strand
TTTGAGTCTTGTTGAACTTCATTATAACGTGTGGACCTAACATATGTGAGGGAGAGATGATTCGGATGATATGATGTATATGAGGGGGGATATTGTTGGGTTAATATCACATCAGTTGTGAATGGTATTGGTGACTTGTATATAGGTTAATAAAAAGTCTTTTTTCTTAAGTTAGCTTTTAGATTATGAAAGACCTATAAAACTTATTTCAAGTCTATTTTGAGAGCCTGTAAGGCCCAATAGTCGAATTCATATGCCACTGCATAAGCGAGAAGGTGATCAGAAGTACCATTGACTGTTTGGATATACAGTTCGGAAGATATATAGCCATTAACCACGTACATGATGTGCAGGGTGTGATTGATTATGCAGTATCCTGATTTGGCTAGGAAGACTCGAGCCTTGTTGGTGATTAGAGAATCTATAGAATTACATTATTATATGAGGCTATGGAAGAAGGTTATTGCTTTCGCATATTGAAGAGCTGTGTAGATGCAAGCTTTTTAGGTGATTAGTAACCAATCAGACCATGAGAAGCCAAAAATTTCCAAAATATATGCAACCTTCGTCCCTATTAGAAGTTTGAAAATTGTGAAGAAGGAAGACGGAAAGGGAAGCACGGTGGAAGCGAACTAGAAGTCATGGCCGGGTGGTGGATAGTTAAAGATCTTTTGACCACTGAAGAAGGAGAATATATAAGAAGTTACTAAATTACCATTCAGTTTTAAATCTACTCCAGCGAAGGACACTGTAGTAGACAAACACAATAAAAAAATTATAGATGGACAGATTTTACCACATCAAAGCTTCAATCTTCCTAAAAAAACATGTGATCACTTCAATTACTGTAGATATTTAAATATATGATAAAATATAAGTAAGATAAAAACTTATCTTGCAGCGGAATGGATTGATGGAGAAGAGTGACCACGCTCACAAGTCAAGACTTGATCGCTAAGAAAAAGATTAATTTTCACGACCTATCATTCCTCTCCTTGGAAACACCGTAACTTATTATTCTTTCCCTTTTTAATGTTGGGGAAAAGATATAATATTTGTAGGTTTTCCATCATTATCTCGAACTAACTGATATGATAAATATTAGAAGATAATATTTGATTAACTTGAAACTAAATCAAAGTTAGTCTATTGATTGATTTGATGAGTCCACCTATGAACGTCTCCACCAAACAATACGCCAATAATTACGAACAATGACAAGATATTAAAAATGGTCATCACTTTTGTAAGGTGGAATGTATAATACGACATGTTTTACAATTCACCTATGCAAAATTTACAATATATATATGGAAATAAGTTTCCTATATTGTAGAGTTTTTTCCAGCCGTTGGATCGCGATCCAACGACCAAAAAACATCCCATTACCCCCACCCCCCCCGCCCCACCCTGCCCTGCGTCTTGCCGCTTCGATCGCATCGCCGCCTCTATTTTGCCGCGCCACCGTGGGTCACTTGGGGCCACCGTGAAGTGCCGTTCGGGCTTGGGGAAGAGTCGGGAAGGTGGGGAAGAGGTCGTTGCCGGGGTTGGAGGGCAGCAGTGGGTGACCGGAAAGGAAAACGGGAAGAAACTAGGAGGGAGAGGGGGAATGAAGGGAGGCGGTGGCGAGGCAGCGAGAGCACTCGCCAGCGGCCAGCAGGGGGCCAGCGGCGAGGTCTCCGGCTGTGGGGTGGCGGGGCAAAATAGAAGGGGGGAAGGAAAGGGCGATGGCAAATTCGTAATAAAAACTTGACTCGCTCACGACTCAAGTCAATATTACGAAATAAATTTTAAAAAAATATGTAAAATAATTTCGTAATAAAAATTTGACTCGCTATCAACTCTAGTCAATATTATGAAATAGATCCCAAAAATATAAAAATATATAGTAAAATACCATAAAATAAAATAATTGATTTCTAATAGATTATTTTATTTACATTATTTTACTCTATTTTTTATATTTTTCGAGATGTATTTCGTAATATTGGCTCAAGTCAGGAGCGAGTCAAGTTTTTATTACAAAATTGCCATCGTTTTATATTTCTTCACCAACCCTATTTTCTCCCCCACTGACCGATGACTCTGTTTTTGAATAACATGCTCCCCACCGACTTATTTTCTCCCTCATCGATGCCATCATCCTAAGTTCTAATTTGAATAACATGCTCAAAATTTATTAACCCACCCAAAATTAAATTAGGACGGGGAACATGGGAGAAGGTCGGGGAAAGAAATGGGTTTAGGTGTGGGGGTAGTTTCGAAATAAAAATTTGACTCGCTTCCAAGTCAAGTTAATATTACGAAATACATCCCGAAAAATATAAAAAAATACAGTAAAGTACCATAAAATAAAATAATTGAGTTCTAACTCGAATAACATGCTCTAAACTTATTAACCCACCCAAAATTAAATTAGGATGGGAAACATGGGAGAAGGTCGGGGAAGAAATGGGTTTAGGTGCGGGGTTAGTTTCGTAATAAAAACTTGACTCGCTCCCGACTTGAGTTAATACAACGAAATACATCTCAAAAAATATTAAAAAAATACATTAAAATATAATAAAATAAAATAATCAAGTTCTAACTCAAATAACATGCTCTAAATCTAATAACCCACCAAAACTATTAAATAACGTGTTCTAATGCGGTAAACAGCCTAAAACTAATTCTACGATCTACTATATATATAAAAAATAAACTGACACACTCTCATATATTCTGATAACTCTTTTTTCTGCTGCATTCATGACGTTATTATCATATACCTTGGTACACATTAGCCAAGGCCAACTGTGCGTATGAGCTATGAAGGTCATGTGTGCCAAAATATATTATGATAACGTCATGAATGAAGAAGAAAAAATGAGTTATCAAAATATATAAGAGTATGTCAGTTTATTTTATATATATATATATATATATATATATATATAGTGCATTGCAAAATTAATTTTAGATCGTTTGCCACGCTAGGATGCATTGTTTATTAGTTTTGGTGGGTTATTAAGTTTAGAGCATATTATTTGAGTTAGAACTCGATTATTTTATTTTATGGTATTTTATGCATTTTTTATACTTTTCGGTATGTATTTCATAATATTGACTCAATTCAGGAGCGAGTCAAGTTTTTATTACAAAACTACCCCCGCACCCATATCTTTTCCCCCGACCTTCTCCTCTGTTTCTCGCTTCCTCTATTTCCCACCGGCGACTTCGGCCAATCCCCGACCCCCCCCCGACGCACCTAACATTCACTACGCCATCTGCACAAACAAGTCGCTGGCATGCAAGGAGCCGGCCGCCACGCTGCCGGTGGAGGGGAGGGAGCGACGGAAAGATTGGACCTTTTGGGGGCGGCGGATCGAAGAGGGGAGGTGGGTGGGTGTGGGAGGAGATAGAAGGCAGGTGACAATTGAATACCCACCGAATCCGGCATGTGTATCATGCTCATCACCGGCCTGGTCACCCCCTCCAGACTCCGGCGGCAGGGGTGAGGCGGCGGGGTGGCAGGCCATGGCTTTGGCTCGAAACCTGGACGCCCACTGCCGTGGAGATGGCGAAGAGGGGGCCATGGGCACGGCTTCGTCGGTTGGCGATTGGCGCAAGGGGAGGGGCCGGTGCGGGGCGAAGAGGGGTGCTAGGGTAGAGGGACGAGGGGCGCGGTAGAGGGGTGATCGGCGCAGGGGGAGGGGAGGGGAGGGGTGAAGAGGGGCACCGGGGGAGGGGACGAGGGGTGAGGTGGAGGGCGATCGGTGCGGGGGAGGGGCCAAGGCGGGGCAAAGAGGAGCACCGGTGGGGTGGGGGTGGGGGGGGGTGTAGGTGGGGTATTTAATTTCTAGCCGTTGGATTGAATCCAACGGCTGGAACACTGCAGCACAACCAAGATGGTTGTGTTGCCCTATATATATATATGTGTGTGTGTGTGTGTATATATATATATATATATATGGAAATATGTTTCCTATGCTTGAGCACAGGCAAGCTGCCTGTGCTCAAGTTTGATCTTGACCGTTGGATTAGCATCCAACGGCCAAGATCAAAAAAAAAAAATGAAAAGGGGAGCCGCTGGCGCCGCCGCAGCAGCGACGGCGGAGTGCGGTGCCCGGCCACAGCGGGTCGCCACGCGAGGGACTCGGCGCGGCGGGGTGGCGGGCGGGGGCCGAGGGGGGACGCGGCGGGGGCGGGCGGGGGCCGAGGGGGGGGACGCGGCGGGGGGCGGGCGGGGGCCGAGGGGGGCGCGGCAGGGGGCGGGCAGGGGCCGAGGGGGGCGCGGCGCGGCGGGGTGGCGGGCGGGGGACGGGGCAGGGTGGCGGGCGGGGGCACGGCGGGGTGGCGGTGCGGCGGGCCGGCAGGGGAAGAGGCGGGGCGCTAGATCCGCCGCCCCGCCGCCGGTGGTGGGGGGGAGGGGGTCGCCGCCCCGTCGGCCGGGGGCGGGGCGCGGCGGGGTGGCGGGCGGGGGACGGGGGACGGGGGGGAGGGGGTGGCGCGGCGGGGTGGCTGGCCGGCAGGGGAAGCGGCGGGGCGGCTAGATCCGCCGCCCCGCCGCCGGTGGTGGGGAGGGGTCGCCGCCCCGTCGGCCGGGGGCGGGGCGCGGCGGGGTGGCGGGCGGGGGACGGGGGACGGGGGGAGGGGGTGGCGCGGCGGGGCGGCTAGATCCGCCGCCCGTCGCCGCCGGTGGTGGGGGAGGGTGTTGCCGCGAGCGTCGGGTCGGCCGGCGGCGGCGGCGACGCGTCGGCCGGGGCGGCGGCGCGCCTCCCCAACCTTTTTTTTTTTATCCAGCCGTTGGATTTGAATCCAACGGCTGGATGGCTCAAGCACAGGTAACTTACCTGTGCTTGAGCACAGTAAAACGGGCTCTATATATATATATATATATATATGTATGTATGTATGTATGTATGTATGTATGTATATGTATATGATTTAAGATTTGGTGTTTCACCATGCACACAATATTGATTGGTCCCAAGTTATCGCAAACAAGGTTCGTCTAAGTCACTTCGTTTATTTTTGTTTCAGTTTTTATGCCTTAATTTTTATTTTATTACCCTCTTTTATATAAAATATAAAATGAAAAATAAGATTCTTTTGTAATGGACAAGAAAAAAGTTTCAACCTGGTATGATTTCAATCCTAGCATATATATATATATATATATATATATCAACAATCCACCCTTGTCACCTCATGCCCATATCCTTTTGACCTGGCATCAACATCTTTCACATTTTTTTCTACCTACAAAGCCTAATTTAATTCATTATTAACCATAGATGACACTCACATAAACATATGTATTCACACGAATTGCACAACAAAACACTAAACTTGTACAATATATGAATTCTATACATGCCATGACCATTTCAATACTACTTTAACTAATCATATAACAACTAAATATGCTATATGCAATAGTTGCATGAATATAAATAGCATAATATAGTAGGCAAATATGCATCACATGTACCAATCAATACATTCTACATATGCCATTCCTAACCATCTTATTATAAACTTGTCATAATAATGCATAAATTAAGATCTTGTTTTTATGTGTTAATAATCATGCAAGCATAGATTACATGTATGAAGTATGACTCGCATACATGCAGTTAATCATGTTTATACACATCTAGATCTAACATGGAGAAGAATTATCTAATAAATGAGTAAACATACATCCACTAAATTCTAAATAATTTACTTTTTAAATGAAAATTTTCTCCTAAAATATTTTTTACAATCAAAGCAATCGTGCCACACTAATCAATGACTTAACTAGATTGAAAATGAAGTCATAGATATAATTATAGGGTTGCAAGTTATGCGATCAAAGACATTTATTATTATTTGATACTTTTTTTACCATCAACCATTATCGCACCACTTTTCTAACCATTTGTTGCCAATTTTTAATCATTTTAATTAGTAGCAAAATGTTAAAAATTGGTAAATTTTAGTTTTGAGTCATATAATTTTTTGGCTACATAAAGTCCTTGCCAATATCACAAAATTTGTTCCACTTGTGTCATTTATTTACATTCAATCAACCTTTAAAAGAATATAATAATATATATTTTTAATTATACATAATAATAATACTACTTCTTATCCATATAGACATATTTTTAATTTTAAAAATAAATAATTTCCTTCAATAAAGTGTTACATTTGTAAAATGTTATTGACGAAAACTTTAGCTGCTACCATTTTGAAAGGAAACGGTAAGGTTAAATTTATCTCTTTTTTATCTTTTTTAAAAATAGTAAAAAATATTTAGACATTTTATTTTAATTTAATTTGAAAACGGTTAATAAAATAGTAAACTGATTGATCACTTGCAGCCTTAGTTATAAACCTTTCCTTCATTGGTGTGAATCTTCAAAAATTAATCTCATATCAAATATCTACTTGAGTAAAATTTGCATGTAGATCTTCGAATTGATTTAATTATTTTAAATAGATGACTTAAGCTTATTAATTTGCAATTGTGTTGGGTTATTTCAAATGGTACTTAAGTCATTTCGAAACTATATTAAATAGTGGGGGACTTGTATGAACATGGGTTAGGCTGATGGGTGAAAAAAGAAATTTCGACTACATAATTTCTGAAAGTTAGTAGATTGTAATACCTCTTAAATTAGATAGACTTGTATGAACATGGGTTAGGCTGATGGGTGAAAAAAGAAATTTCGACTACGTAATTTCTGAAAGTTAGTGGATTGTAATACCTCTTAAATTAGTCTTGTGTCCAATACCTAAATTATTAAGATCCAGTATATTAGCGAAAATGTAGTTGTAGATTATCAACTTTAGTTTTAACCATTTTTGAGAAAATGATTTTGGCCTAGCAATTTATACTTGAATTGGGTTTTTACAACCTATTTCTAAAGATTTCAATGAGAATTTAAGAGGCACAAGAATAAACCACTGAATTGGGCCCCCGAAAGGGACTTATAACAACCAAAGGATACTTGTAATATGTGTCATAAGTTTCTCTTAATCCAAAAACTAGCTTAAAAAATAAGGTTTTCTCATTAACATATATACAAGTCACCCCACAACTGATGTATGATAAACTCAACAATCTCTCATTCACACATTGGGTGACCCTAAAACTTTCATCATCTGGTAATCTCCCATTCATCAAATAGGACCTATATATTCTTTTGACGCCTTGAGTGGTTGTTGTTGGTTATTCATTTTAATGGGTCATGAATTAGTATCATTCTAACCCACCATCAAGACATGGTTTGACATAGGTGCTAATAAGTTCACGAATCAGAATAAGTAAACCACAAATATGTCAAACATATCAAATAAAAATATAATAATTATCTTACAATTTGTTCTCCCTCTGACTAGTGCAGATGCATAAAGAACACCTGTAAAAGAATTATGAATTAGGAATGAAAATACTAACTCATATAATATTAGTGAAAAGAAGATCTTTTAATGCTCTCAAGATCGTTTATTGAGTTGAGCTTAAGTGAAGCTCCCGGTTGTGTGACCAATTCATAAGCTGGAGCGAGTGCTGGCACTTATGGTACTCTTGGCACTGCCAGCACTCTAGTACCTTCAGCACTATCTGTAATTAGGTCACACGTAACCGGTCTCAAAACCCTTGCCAATCCTAGGCTTAGCATTCTCGTTATCTAGCGAAATAATTGAGAGAAGTAATTCATTTATGAAAGAGAATTTTTTCTCCCAAAAGAGTCGGAGTTCTACAATCAGTGCAATGGTGCGACAACGATAAACGAGTTAACCCAACTGAAATGAAGTCATAAATTTAAAATTTTCCGTCAACAGTTTCATTTAACTGTAAGATCCAAGCTTAAATATAGATTTTTAACTTTTCCTAACTATTTTGAAAGAATAACTTAGGTACATCAATTTACATTTGTATTATGTCTTTACAAATGGTATAGAAACCAACTTGAGACCATATTTAATAATGGATTGGACTGAAATAAAATAGGATAGGCCCATGGGTTGAGGAATGAAATTTTGTAGGTAGAATTTTCTAAATTGAGTAGGTAGTAATATCCTCCAAACCAATGTCACATCCAATGCTTATTGAATTAAGATCCGGTATATTTAGGGCTACAAGAAATACAATTACAATGGAGTTGATGGCATTTATCATTATTATTTCCCAATTTCTCAACCATAATCATTATTGCATCATTTACTGGTTAATTTTTGACCGCCTATTGTTATTGATTCATTTGAATGGATATAATAAAATAAATTTTAATTAAATATGGTAAGAATACTACTAATTATTTATATAAAATAATATAGTTATATTTTTACTTTTAAAAATAGTAAAACATTACAACAAAAGGCCTCGACCACTACTATTTCAAAATAAAAATAGTGTACTTAAATGATAAAAAAAACTATTTAGTCATTTAATTTTAATATGATTTGAAACGGCAAGTAAAACAGTAAATTGGCTGACCACTTGATAATTATATATTAATGAGAACGTGACTATAAATATTCAAATGTTGTTAATTAATTTATAAAAAATGAATTAGACCCGTCATTTTATATTCGGCCAGGGTTGTTACAACGGGCTCTCAAACCAAAGTTTTAAAATGTACTAGAATAAACCAATAAACACTAATTGGAATTATTGAGTAATATAAATTCTCTAGTGTACAACCTCTTTCAATTAATTAGAAACTTTTTTACAAGTTGGGGAACTAAAAAATCGTCACATACATGATAAAAGAAAGGTATTTAAGAAAAGAAAGACGTTTTTGTAGCTTAAATAAAATTGGCAATTAAAGAAAATTAGGAATGCAATGGTTTATGATCTCCTTTGAACTAATGTATAAATGGCCAGACACTAAATTTTAAAATAGCGATAATCGAATTAGGGTGCAAAAGCCAAAGAAGCCGTCACATTTGCAGATGGAGAATTATATCATAGAATGAGCCAAAATGGAGGAGGAGGATGCTACAGCCTACAAAGAAGAATATAAGGATTAATGCTTGCATGCATTTATTTATGAAATAAACGCTTGAAAAGCTTATTGTGTTCCTTCCATACAACTTTTATTTAGGGTGGAGATATCAGTTTGGGGCGTGCATGTTGTCGGTCAAGCTGGAGTTGAAGGCAGAGAGAGATCGATGCCCACCCCTAATGCCCGGTGCATGAGGTGCGTATGTATGTAGAGCAAGCACAGGTAGGGCTGCTAAACGAGCTCGAGCTCGACTCCTACTCGATTAAAAGTCAAAAGTAACTCACTCGCAAGTCCAACGTCTGATATAGTGCTACTCTAAAAGATTATTTGAACTTGTGAAAATGATTAAATTTAAAAAATTTAAAAATTTAAAAATAGTGCAGTTAAATAATATTTTTTAATATTGAAAATGATAACGTCGTAATAAAATTCTAGTGAAATACATTATTGTTAATAGGAGAAAAAAAACTACTAGCACAATAAAACAAAAAATTAGGGCACAATCAGAAATGATCGCAAAGCACATGGGCCTTATTTATTTCAATTTTTAGCCCATTGGGCTAAGTTGTAAATAGGCCACCCTATTTTGTCTCTGCAAATAGAGATGCGACTTTAAGGTTGATTGGATTAGGGCGGGCATCGATAAAACGGACGTTGGACAATTAATTCTCTGTTTTTCTGTCCAAAATTCCACCGTACTTGAGGAGCGTAACTTCTAGGCTGACGGCGGCAATTAACAAGGACATGATCTTCCAATTGTCCTTGACCCAGGTGCTTATGATGGAGGCCCGATAACGATTCCAAGGTTTCACGCAGTAGTCGTTGATCATCATCCGCAGCAGGAACAATTGACGGCGGCGATTATAGATTGATAGTCGGGAAGGAAATTTTTAGAAGAAGAAAGCCTCTGGAAGAGGTCGAGCAGGGCCTGTTCGGTTCCAAGCCCATTGCGAATGATACGCAGCTCGCGAGAGAGGACGAAGGCGTCATTTTCCGACGCGGTCAAGTCACTCATCAAGTAGACGTAGGATGAGAATTTGTCGTCGGCCGTATGGTACAGGAATGACTCCAAGGCTATGACATTGAGGAACACCGACTCGGTGGTGTTGTCCACCGTCAGCTCCGGCAGGTTGAACACCCGCCTGTCGCGAAAGCCTTGCAGCAGAGCTCTGATCGAAAACAGGCTGGTCGGCTTGGGACGATGGCGGCTCACTAAAATTCCAAAATCTCGAAGTTCCGATGCGCCAGGAATTTTGGGTGCACCGAATTTCTTCAAATTGAATTCACTTCGTTCTTCTCTATCAACCACCCCAGCACTACTCTCTTCACCAAAGATCAATCTCTGCCTGTAAAAATCTAGGATGTGCAAGCTCTGATCCAGCGATGAGCCATGCTTGAATTGACCTAGATATTGTGGCAAGAACTTCAATAGGCATTTGACTAGGCCGTCGCTATTTTCATACCCCTGGTCATCATGTCATATAATGTTGGATACAGGTAATTAGGCGGTCTATATATATGACGTTTAACAAAGCTCGCGCGAAAAGAGAGAATATAAGAAGTTGCAGGCAGTAAAAACCTTTACTTCGGCGCCAGAAGAGGCGAAGAGTGTTTGGAGGACAATAAGGGGAATCTGGTTTTCGATCAAGAGCAGGTCCCTCCTGATAGAAGGCACTTTGTAAAAGTGCCCACGATGGCTGAAGATGGGGTCATTCTCGTCGTAGTCATCGACAACGCCAGCATATGTGAGCAGAATCTCAACGATGAAGCACCCATCCATCAGCATCATCTTCAAGAACAACTCATCATCTTTCCATTTTTCATCCAGATTGTCGTAAGCCAACATCATCTTCGATGCCCATGGTGGCATCGCCTGCGATGACGACGCCGGTGGCGATGGGGGCGCTAGCTTGTCACGAAGCATGCCCAAGCACTCCTCCGGAGTTTGGTTCGATCTACGGAGAAAATGAAGAAGTGCTCGCCGTTTGTGCTTCTCCATTCCCCGCAACCGCTCTTCGCCGTGATGGTACGGACCAATGGACACCAACTCCGGATGGTAAGCCTGCGCATTCTTCTCTCTCCTCCTCCGGCACCCTGAAGATGGGTGGTTGCGTTCCACCATAGCCTCCATCCAAACAACCGGCTTTTAAATCCCTCTCCAAATCAATCACCCACTCATGTCGCATTTTTTCCTACTAATTTGATGATCTGATTCAATCTCCCGCTGATCTTCTAAATTAGCGACCATATGTCACCTAAACTAGCTGCTAGAACAGCTTTATAAAAAACCAAAAGGTTGTAGTAGGGTGAACAATGTTTTTTAAAATTTTTCCACAATTTTATATGGGTTTGGCATTGCATGAAAAAAATGTTGTGGTTGTGTAGTTCTAGTATGTTCCAAGTCAACGTTGACAAGTTCAACAACCAAATTGCCGAACTATATCCATCCCTATCCTTTAATTGATGAAAGGGTTTAGACTAATTGATATTCATTGCATTGGCTAATTATGTATTTGAAAAAAATTATGTATTCACAATCCCTTTTTTAATATTAAGATAGAAGATAGATTATGAGCAGAGGGGTATTGAGAGCCTTTCTAAACCATCTTACAGACACACCCAGGTTTTTGAGGATTCTTCCAAAAATATACATTGTTCGTTTCCCAACATGAAATTCACCCGGGTTTTTTAGGTATGATAACAGTATTTTAATGTCGAACTTGCTATCAATCTATAATCACGAACATTGTTCACACCCAATTAATAAAACTCTTTCCATTGAAAGGGGAAAAAACTAATTTAAATCTTTTTATTTAGGGTGGATGGCACCCAATTATACCTAGGGCTACTAATTGAGTGAGTCAGCTCGTGAGCATTTTGAGTTCGGCTCAACTCGACTCGACTCAAAACTCGACATTTAAATGTTCGAGCTTGAATTCGACTCGAACTCGAATCCTGCAAGTCGAGTTTGAGTAAGGCAGTGTTCGACTCGACTCGATTCGATTCAAAATCGACTCGTAGCTCGAGTCGATAATATAATATAATAATATATATAACATCACTTGTCTACTTAAAATACATTTTAAATTATAAATAAATATTATTATTGACTACGTATTAAAGGAGGGTGATGGTGGGGGTGTTTTGTTTAATATTTTTTGTTTTTTATCAAATATAGGTCGTCCTTGTAATCGAACAATCCCGATTAAAGTTTGAGACAAAAACATTATCTACCCCCGGCTAAGATAATCTTTATATATATATAAATTTAACCATTCAAATAAATTCGACCTAATGACAAAAAGTAAATATATAATAAATTTAAATAAAAAAATTATAATTCTATTAATGGGTTGGCAAGACCCCTGAAATTTAGTTGGTGCACAAATGATACTTTTTACACTATAAAGTGGGTTCAATATGTGCACGAAGAGACCTCCCAAGTCCAAACAATGTTAAAGCTAATTTCCTATTTGAATTATCTTTAAGGCCTACTAAATTTAATATCGAGATAAGTAACTAAGATTTAACTTTTATAATTGAAAATTTAGACTTGAGGAAAGTTTCCTTTGAATATTATAAGGAAGAGGAAATGAATGGGACCAGACCTCATCTCATCACCCATCAATTTCTCCATCTTTATTCATATTGTGACCAAGTAAACTTCTAAGCTAGTTCCCACAGGCAACAAATTTTAATGACTTGTTCTGAAAGTCTTCCCATACCTTTCATTGGTCCTACAATTTACAAATCAAATCAAGGCACTTTACTGGCTAGCACAAATTTGGTTATTATAGCACCAATTAAATAGACACCTTTGATTAGAATGGGGATTTAGGATGGTTATTCTAATTTTGGCTTTCAAAGCTTTTGCATTGATACTATTTTTTCTAAGAAAAACGGCATGCAAATAGGATAAAATGCCGCTACCCATTAGCTCAACTCGTAATCTACCGAATTTGAAGATAGTACGCGATATATCTAATAAAATCAAGTGGATCATCATTATCGTTCATACTATTTTATTTCATATTTGATTTTTTAATTTAAAGTTTTTGCAAATTTTGATTTTTTTGTCAAAAATCACCCGGCATTTAATTAAATATTAGTGATCAAATATATTTTCAATATTCAATAAAATATTTTATTTACCCAATTGAACAAAATATACTATGTATTGGCTAAACTATGCAGTATTTATAACTATAATATGATGAAAAGTGTTTATCACCACCTGTATTATTAATTTGCAACATGCTTGGACTGATCACCTAACTGTTGAGAAAAATCCCCTAAATTGGAGATCAACAATAGCGAACACACAATTTTGGGAAAATAATACCTGAGAAATAAAATAAAACAAAAACCAAAAGAACACGAGATTTAACGTGGAAAACCCTCCTTCAATCGAGAGTCAAAAACCACGGGCAACAACGAACAATTCACTACTTCAACCAAAGATTACAGTCATCAAATATATAGCGATCTACAAGAAGATTACTCACACACCCTATACTATTGAGATTATAAGATTTTACTCTCTCTCTCAATACTCCGTATAAGATAAACTCGTGAATATTTTTCCCTCTTCTTTTATCTCTATATCTCTCTCTATCTCTCTTTTTCTTGTCTTTTCTTCTGCTTGTCTTGCTTCTGGAATGAGGCAAATGAGATCCATATTTATAGAGATAGTTTGAGGCTCTTTATCTCCCATGGAAAAACTAACAGACACTTCTGTTGATATTCCAAGATTGCTTTGAGACCCTTCAACCTCCATGGAAAAACTAACAGTCACCACTGTTGATATTCCGAGATTCCTTTAGTATTCCGAGTGTGACAATGGGCTACACATCATTAATATTCATAATAACAAATATTAACAATCTCCCACTTGGAGTCCGATTGGAACACACCAGTCCAAACTCTTCCTCCACTTGTTCGTTGTATGAGTCCACCTGTATGTTAGTGCAAGTTCACCAAAGTTGAGCAAAAACTCAACTTTTTTCCATCCACCGGTTTAGTCAACATATCCGCCGGATTATTTTTTCCATCTATCTTCACCAACTTCAATTTACGTTCTTCTAACAAAGATCTAATAAAATGATACCTTAACCGAATATGTTTGGTCCTAGAATGAAATGCCGAGTTCTTAGCTAAATGGATTGCACTTTGACTATCACTGTACAACCTGTAATCAACACCATTAAAACCTAACTCATTCATTAAAGTTTTAATCCAAATATATTCCTTGCTAGCTTCTGTAGCAGCCACATATTCAGCCTCAGTTGAAGACAAAGCAACTATCTTTTGCAATTTGGAAACCCAACTCACCGCGGTTCCACCAACTGTAAAGATGTATCCGGATGTACTCCTGCCATTGTCTCTATTTCCAGCATGGTCCGAGTCCACATAACCTTTCACATCAATATTATCACCCCCAAAACACAAACAGTAATTAGAAGTTCCTTTCAAGTACCTGAAAATCCATTTCACTGCCTCCCAGTGTTCTTTTCCTGGGTTCATCATGAATCTGCTCACTACTCCCACTGCATGTGCAATATCTGGTCTTGTACTCACCATAGCATACATAAGACTTCCAATAGCTGAAGCATAAGGCACTTTTTTCATGTGAGCTTTATCCTCCTCACTCTTAGCACCTTGTTCTTTGGACAATTGGAAACTACCCAAAGTAGTACTCACCGGCTTGCATTCATTCATGTTGAATCTCTCAAGAACTTTCTTCACATACCCTTCTTGAGATAACCACAACTTCTTGTTCTTCTTGTCTCGGGTAATTTGCATCCCAAGAAGTTGTTTTGCTTCACCCAAATCCTTCATGGAAAAACTCTTGGCTAACCTCATCTTGAGACTAACAATTTTCTCCATACAAGTCCCTGCAACAAGCATGTCATCTACATACAAAGTTAAAATAATGTAATCCCCATCATTAAACTTTTGTAGATATACACAGTGGTCTGAATTGCTCCTAGCAAATCCATTATCCAACATAAACTTGTCAAATTTCAAATACCACTGTCTTGGTGCTTGTTTGAGTCCATATAGACTCCTCTTCAATTTGCACACCATATTTTCTTTACCTTTGACTTCAAAACCTTTTGGTTGTTCCATATAGATCTCCTCCTCCAAATCACCATGAAGGAAAGCTGTATTTACATCAAGCTGCTCTAAATACAACCCCTTTACAGCCACAATACTTAAAATAATTCTAATAGAAGTCATTTTTACAACAGGTGCAAATATTTCATGAAAATCAATCCCTTCTTTTTGACCAAAACCTTTCACCACAAGTCTTGCCTTATACCTTTGTACACCACCGGCTTCAGACTTGACCCGATAGATCCACTTGTTTTGTAGAACCCTCCTTTTTGGAGGCAACTTCACCAACTCCCATGTATGATTCTTCTCCAACGATGACATCTCATCCTTCATGGCCAACTCCCACTTAAGATGAGCTTTGTCACTCATGGCTTCATCATAGGACTCCGGTTCTCCTGCATCAGTATACAAAACATGTTGTACAATTAAATTTAATTTTTGAGTAGGCTTCCTAACCCTTGTGCTCCTCCTTGGTTCAGGAGCAACAACTATCTCTTGTGGTGGCTCTGAGTCATCAATTTCAACTTGTGCATCAGAATATTCAGAATCTGATTCATCATCATTTGGTTGATTAGCCTGTGACTCACCTTCTTGTTCGGTTTCTTCAGAAGATAATTGTTCCTCATCACTTGGAACAAATCCTTGATTTTCAGCACTTGGTATCTCTTCATCTGTCTCATCAAGCTCCATATACTCTTTTTCTTTTGACTCCTCATTCTTTTCTTCCTTCCTATCTTTATACATGCACTTTTCATTAAATACTACATCCCGACTTCGAAACACCTTATTGTTCTCGAAATCCCACATCCGGTAACCATATTCATCACCTCCATATCCAAGAAATACA
The DNA here is from genome assembly GCA_033002965.1 of Piper betle. Taxonomy (NCBI): domain Eukaryota; kingdom Viridiplantae; phylum Streptophyta; class Magnoliopsida; order Piperales; family Piperaceae; genus Piper; species Piper betle. The sequence goes on along the minus strand of JAURVB010000459.1, from coordinate 2,816 downwards.
CATTTGCAGGACTTTGCATCAAGCTTCTTTCTTGATTCCCTGTCAACATGTGTATATGCAATACAACCAAAGACCTTAAGAAAAGAGTAGTCAACATTCTTACTAGACCATGCCTCTTCCGGTATTTTTCCATCTAAGGCGCTTGATGGACTTCGGTTTATTAGATAGACAGCTGTATCCACAGTGGCACCCCAAAGATGCAAAGGGAGTCCAGCATGAACCCTCATGCTTCTCGCTCGCTCTAGGATGGTCCTGTTCATTCTCTCTGCCACCCCATTATGTTGTGGTGTCCTTGGCACTGTCTTGATCCTTCTAATTCCCCGTTGTTCACAATAAGAGTCAAACACCTTATTGCAATATTCTCCACCATTATCCGACAGAAGACATTTCAGTCTTAAACCTGTTTCATTCTCAACTCGGGCTTTCCACATCTTGAAAATGTTAAAGACATCTGATTTTTCTTAATAGTGTAGATCCATGTCTTCCTACTAAAATCATCAATGAAAGTAACAAAATATAGATTACCTCCAAAAGATATATCATGGGCTGGTCCCCAAACATCCGTATGAACCAACTCCAACCTTTTGGATTTCATCTCTCGCCCAACCTTTGTAAAGCTGACCCATTTTTGTTTACCTAAAACACAGTCTTCACAAAAACCAAAGTTAGAATCAATTATACCTGCCAAAACCTTCTTGGAATGTAAGATCCTCATCCCACTCTCGCTCAAGTGACCAAGCCTTCTATGCCATAACGTTGTTATGTCATCCTTCTCAGCTGCCAAAGAAACAAACTGATCTACCTTGGTAGACACTGGGTAAAGTGTGCCCACCGCCTTCCCCTTGATCACCACTAATGCTCCTTTGCTGATTTTCCACTGATTGTTTTCAAATGTTATCCTATAGCCCTCTTGGTCCAACTTGTTAACAGATATAAGATTTTTCTTTAATTCAGGTATATACCTGACCTCCTTGAGAATAAGTTTACCTTCATCATGCATCTTCAAATGAATTACTCCTTTACCTTCAATTCTGCACTTCTGACCATTGCCAATTGTTACATATCCATAATCACTCTTGACAAAATCACAAAACCATTCTTTGCGAGAAGTACAATGAAATGAAGCACCTGAATCAATATACCATGTATCTATGTTGTAATCAACATGAGCAAATAAACAAAATTTCTCTTCATGACCATCAACAACATTAGCTACATTCTTGACTCGCTCGGGACAATCTTTCTTTAAATGTCCTTCCTTGTCACAAAACCAACAAGTAGGCTTACCCTTGAATTTTCCTTTGGATTTAGAACGCCCTCGGTTCTTAGGACCTCTACTTTGACTTCTTCCTCTTTCTTTGCCTTTGCTTTTGTCCACCGACAAAGCTGTGCCCAAGATGGACGGTGTGCTATCTACCATGCTTCTCTTCATCATCTCCTGATTCAAGATTGCACCTAGCACTTCATCAAACATTAGTTTTTCTTTTGATGCATTACTTATAGATGTAATTACCGTATCCCAACTCTCCGGCAAAGAACACATGAACATTAAAGATTTAATATCTTCACTAAAAGTCAACTCCACGAATTCAAGTTGTGCCCAAATTTTATTGAAATCATTTAAATGATTAACAATAGATTTACCTTCGGGCATCCTTAAAGAAACAAGCTTCCTCAACAAAAATAACTTGTTAGAGGCTGATGACTTCTCATAAACATCAGCTAATGCCTCCATCAACCCTTTGACGGTCGTCTGTTTGGAGACATTAAATGCCACCGATTGTGTTAAACACAATCGGACGATGGCTAAGGCTCGCCTATCCAATAAGGCCCAGTCCTCGGCTGACATCGCTTCTGGCTTGGTACCTACAAGCGGTTGATGTAGTTGCTTCTCGTATAGATGATCCTCAATCTACATCCTCCACCATTGATAATTTGTTCCATCAAATTTCTCAATTTTCCCAGTCTTGGAACTGTCCGCCATGACTCCCACTCAAATCAAGATCCGATTGAATGAGACCCAATATTCCCACAGACGGCGCCAATTGTTGAGAAAAATCCCCTAAATTGGAGATCAACAATAGCGAACACACAATTTTGGGAAAATAATACCTGAGAAATAAAATAAAACAAAAACCAAAAGAACACCCAGATTTAACGTGGAAAACCCTCCTTCAATCGAGAGTCAAAAACCACGGGCAACAACGAACAATTCACTACTTCAACCAAAGATTACAGTCATCAAATATATAGCGATCTACAAGAAGATTACTCACACACCCTATACTATTGAGATTATAAGATTTTACTCTCTCTCTCAATACTCCGTATAAGATAAACTCGTGAATATTTTTCCCTCTTCTTTTATCTCTATATCTCTCTCTATCTCCCTTTTTCTTGTCTTTTCTTCTGCTTGTCTTGCTTCTGGAATGAGGCAAATGAGATCCATATTTATAGAGATAGTTTGAGGCTCTTTATCTCCCATGGAAAAACTAACAGACACTTCTGTTGATATTCCAAGATTGCTTTGAGACCCTTCAACCTCCATGGAAAAACTAACAGTCACCACTGTTGATATTCCGAGATTCCTTTAGTATTCCGAGTGTGACAATGGGCTACACATCATTAATATTCATAATAACAAATATTAACACTAACAACGTTGAATGCGCAAATGCTTAATTCTGAGTTCACACTAAGCATAACAAAAACAACTTCCCAAAGATTGATTTTGGTCGTCAACACAGATGATTGAAAGGTACAAAGTTGGCTGATGACATGCATATTTCTCCTCCAAATATTGTAATGAAATTAAA